>CABFOW010005967.1:0-27282 GCA_902141385.1 Timema californicum
GTGGAGAGAGAGTGGAAAACCATTTAGGAAAAACCACCCCCAGTTCACCCGACCGAGATTCGAACCTCGATCTCCCCGTCCTAAGTAGTCGAGCTCAACACGACAAGCGCGTTAGCCAACTACGCCACCGAGGCGGGTTGTTTTTAACTCTTTGACAATATTTGCTAAATCGCCTAAGGAGCGTAGGTACTACACGAGCGCGCAATTAAAAATTTCCCATCCCCAACTTGTTTTTTCCCCCTCTATCTACGTAAGCACGGATCAACTCCCACCCCCCAGCCCCCCTTCACACTCCTCTTCCCACTCCATAGATCGCGGGCACACCATTTACACACCCCTAAAGAGAGGCCTGGTTACAGCCCGTGTTTGTTTTGAGAGCCTTCCGTGGTTCAGATGCCTACCAGGTATAGTTGATTAAAAAAGTAAATAGGAGCGGATGTATAATATTATTATCATCCTTCACCCAATATAGTATAAATTATCACCTCAAACAAACAAGACAATTTATCACTTTTCACAATAATGATAATGGCTAAAAGATCTACGATCCTTAATTTTCACACTTTTATAAATAAGGTTCAAGCCGCCAATAATATATCAAACATAACTACAGTGCATTATTCATATAAAGGGCCCTTTAGAAAATAAAAAAAACGGATTTTTTTAGGATTCAACATTGAAACATTTTACATTATTTATTACTAAGATACCCGCCTCGGTGGCGTAGTTGGCTAACGCGCTTGTCGTGTTGAGCTCGACTGCCGAGGACGAGGAGATCGTGGTTCGAATCACGGTCGGGTGAACTGGGGGTGGTTTTTCCTATAATGGTGTTCCACTCTCCCTCCACGCAAATCCGGGTTCACTTTCTCTAACTCAACCTTCCCAATTCCTAATCCATTAGAGTAATTAGGATTTAAAGCGTATAACCCGAACGGGTAGTAAGACGCGGTGCTAAATATTATTATTATTATTACTAACACTATGGCACTAGGAGCTTAAGAGTTAATTGCCGCACTTACAAAAGTACGTCACCTATCCCTATCTTGAGCTAGTTCTATCCATACCCCCTCATTACACTATTTCTATCAGGTCCATTCTAATATTATCCTCGTATCTGTGTTATAGATTCTCCCATTCCCACTGCATGTCTTGCTCACCGTAATCTGCGAGACTCGATTATCCAAACAATGTCTAGTGATTTGTACAGGGTATGTAATTAATCATTATGTAACCTACTCCACTCCCCAGTAGATTCATCCCTTTTTGGACAGGAAATATCATACCAAGCACCTTGTTTTCGAACATTTGGGATTTTTTTTCTGTCATGTAAAGTTAAGAGACTAAGTTTCAAATCCAAAGAAAAACTTTAATATAAATATTTGATTTTTACAAAACTAAAACTAAAACTACACAAAACGATTGTTAAATTTTATGCTCAATAAATTAAACGTGCCTCCTCCTCTCCCCCCTAAAAAAATAGGCCTAATGGGTTACTTTTATTTGGATTCTCCCTTTTCAACTTATAAAATAGGCAAAACTGTGTTTGGTAAATATTCGTATTTTATATTCATAGAGTTGAGCAAATGATATATAAATATGCTTCTTTTTTCCATTTGCATTTAACAGTGATAACATTTTAATAAATCAGTGTGACTGTATAAGTATAGTAGGCCTATTTAAATTATTATCCATCAGTCGCGAGAATTGATCACAAGATAGACAAATGAATAAAAGAAAGTAGACCTGGTTTATTTAATATCACCCGCCTCGGTGGCGTAGTTGGCTAACGCGCTTGTCGTGTTGAGCTCGACTGCCGAGGACGGGGAGATCGAGGTTCGAATCTCGGTCGGGTGAACTGGGGGTGGTTTTTTCCTAAATGGTTTTCCACTCTCCCTCCACGTAAATGCGGGTTCACTTCCTTTAATGCAACCTTACCAATTCCTAACCCATTAGCGTAGTTAGTACTTAAAGCGTATAACCCGAACGGGTAGTAAAACGCGGTGCTAAATAATAATAATTTATTAATATTGCCCTGACTATGTGATTGCCGGACTGATTGTCCTTTGTACCAGAATCCCACCACACGCCACTTGTCATAGAACAAACATATCTGATAGCTAGAAAAGTATGTAGATTTACTTTCAGTCACTTTTGATACCTATTAGCAATACCTATAAAATAACACTAAAAGCCCCTTCCTATGAGCATTGAACTGTGTATATTTTACTAAACACGTCTGTAAATTATTATTTTTAATCAATTCAAGTGCGCCAAAAAAAAATCACATTCAAAAGGTGGGGAGGGTATTCGATAGAGTAATTAAAAATTATATTAATGACACGATTAGTCATTGATATTACAGGTGGGCGTTGGGTTTGCTAAACACGTTATAAGCTCGAGTCAATATTGACCCAGTTACTGTTTTTTCATTTGAAAAGTCTTTGAATTCATTTAATGGAAAGTAATATGAAATAAATTTACAAGCAGATAACTTCAAAATGATAAATTTGTTACAATGCCACTAATGCAAAAGCACAAAATAATGACTTTATTGTTACTCCCTATGTCCGTGACACAAATACAGACAACGTTAGTGTTGATTCCAAACGATCTATATTTAGCACTAGTTTTATATACTTTTCAGAAAATATACGGTTTGAAAACCAAAATATAAATGTTTCCGGGAAGCTTACCTTTCTTCCTGATATTCCGTGACCACTGAATCCGAATCAAACTCACTGAAATCCGGTAATGAATCACCTTCGAAACTAAATCCACCCAAAACACTGGCCCTTGCCGCGGCGTTCATCTTTGTTGATTTCATGATGGCGTCATACTAGTGTTCGATGGCGCTGACATCTAGCAGCGAGACAGTGAAACATTTCGCCGAGTTTTCTCGAAAGGAAGCGGCGGTAAATTTAAAATGAGTAGGCAGGCAACATTACAAAGAAACTTGTCCTACCCGAGAAAACCCATATTAGCGTACCTTACAGACTTTTCGAATAGAATATAAAAAAATGTAGCTATATAATTAAAAATTGTTAACAAATACTATGTTATGTAAACAGTTCTCTTGAGATATCTTAATAAAAGTTTTCACAATGGATACAAAATTATACAGCACGTGCCCTTTCACAAACAAAACACCTTTCTAACTGCCATATATATGGAAACTATGCAGTTTAAACTAATCTAAGAATTCAAGATAAGGAAAGAAAATTTATAGAAAATACACCAGTGTTTTACAACAAAACCCATGTATAATTTAACAAACTGTACGCACCATTCATATGTTTGTGCAGTGTTTATCCATTTTTTGAAAATAGCGTTGATTTATTTGGAAATCTCGCCATTGACTCCTTAGCTTATCTACGTTGTTTCCCTTTGGTTGACGGTCCACCACTTTTAGATTTATCCTTAACGCTATCAATTGTAAATCTTTTTTTACGTCCATCTCTAAAGTGTTATTTTTAGGACGCAAAGGACTCCAAATCACTGGTTTAAGTCTGCACCAACTTCTTCCATTGTCTCTCCTGCTCCAGCCCTTTCATGAATCCAATATGTTACAACAATGTGTTTCTCAGTGGTGTATTACTTGTATCAGCCATTCTTTGTTATATTATTTTCAACAAGCAACACAGAAGGACAAAAAAAAGGCATTTTGAAAATTATAACGGAGGATTCGGGCAGCTAATGATTTATTTTTAACTTGCGGGCTGTGGACCTTATGATAAACTAACCTACAATTCAACCCAAATATCTTTCTATAAACCTTGTAGGAATACATTTGAGAATTTGGCATAATTTAAGGAAATCTGGCATGAGGCTTAAATAAAAAAATGAATACTCCTTCAACAGAGAACAATTCTCAAAAGTTGTTGAATTTGCAAATCAGGTGTGTGCAATGTTTGGCAACGAGACTATCTTATTTGGATCGTAATAATAAGGTACTTATCATCTACTGTTTCTGGACTGTGGTCTTGTCAGATTAGTAAAACTGCAATTATCTCCCTCTTTTCATCCATTTTTCTCCTCTCACTTGCATACTTGCTGTTAAATGTTCCTCCTGTCCTATTCATTTTTTTTTGTCTTAACATGAAAAAGTCATTTTCAAAAATTAGTATTTTTTTGTTAAAGCAATTACTAATGTGAAGAAAATGAAAAGAGATAAGTTTGTCAAGGTCTAACCGTCACTAATCCACGAATTTGAATCTTAATGTAACCTTGGAATTCACTCTCTATAAAAACTAATAATAGTAACTAAATTTTATCATTTTTTACCAAAATGAATTCATTATGAATAACATTCATACATTCAGTTAAGTGTTACATCTATGGTCTGTGTTCTAGTTAAGAGTTTAAAAATTAATCTTTTTTTTTAAATTTTGGATCTCTTACTCTTTTGAATTCTCAAATATCCTAAGGATTTAAGGTATTCAAAAGTGCAAGTATTCAAGGGTTATAGGATTCATAGGTTTGAAGATTCATGGAATTAAGAGTTCAAGTATTCAAGGGTTAAAGGATTAAAGAGTTCAGGTATTCAAGGGTTAAAGGATTAAAGAATTCATGAATTTAGGGATTAAAGGGTTCAGTTTCAAGGTATCTGAGGGTTCAAGGATTCTAGTATTCCAAAATCTCATTTCTAATTAAATTATTTCACAGTTTTATTCATGTATCATTAAAGCATTGGTCAAATTATTCGTTATGATAATAAGCTAAAATGTAATTATAAATGATACACAGGTTTGGTACAAAACGAAGTGCTTTATTATACATTATAACCAAGATTTTGATTAAACACTTTATATACTTGTTTAATTTTTCATTTCAATACAACATTGGTGTGCACACAGCTTTTAAAAGCTGCACAAAATTACAAAAATCTCAAAATAAATACAAGATAAATTTGTATGTTACAATAGCATATGTGGTTGCAAGTAAAATTACATTCATATGAATTTGCAACACAAAATTATTTATTTTAATTTTTTTTTTTTTAAGTTTTAAAATTATTCAAACATACAAAATTGAGAAAATATTTTTTTTATATAGAGTAGCAAAAACTTGTATTGGAATATTGACAAGCAAAATATGACATTAGTAAATTAATGTCGACACAAAAGCCTTTATTCTATATTAAGGTCGATCCGAACCAATCCAAATAGGATTGAACACAATTGGATGCATTTGAAAGTAACTTTCACAACAATACATGTAAAAAAAAGTGTTCCATTATAAGAACGAGCTGAGCTAATTTTAACCAATCTCAAAGCCAATACAGAAGAAAAGCACCTCCAAAGGTGATCACGCCATTGCTGGGTTAAGTGTGTACATTCGAATTTTCATAAAAATAACATTATCTGACAGCTAGAAAAGTTACTAGATCTACTTTCAGGAAAACCTCTTTTCGCTTTACAAAGTACATTTTGTTTTATTCGGAAAAAGGTACGGGAAATATCGATAGGAACACATAAAATAGTACCAACACAAAATGGATTTTACAATGAAAAGAAGAACACAGTTTACACTTTACAATGCTGCCACTGGAAGAAAACCAATCACTACCTCCCAATTCCTCCAACCTAGTTCTCATTCTATTTAAACTAGAGTTGGGTCAAATCCAAATCTCTAATTTACTTTTGAATCTCAAATTTGAATATTGTAAAACAAATTATAAACATAAAAGGAAATATAAATATAATAGAAAATCTAAATGTTAATATTCTTTCTTATAATCCATCCATTATAATATTCCTACATTCAGTTAAGTGTTAAATTATTGGTCCATTATAATTGGTTTTTAGCTTTTTGTTTCTACCCACCCTTCCTATACCTTTTTTCCAAATAAAACAAAATCTTCAAAGTGAAATAGGTTTTCCTTAAAAGCGATTGGTTTACTCTTTTTAGGTAAGTTAAGTTGTGTGTTTCACCATCCCTGCTGATTAGTTTCGATAGAATGAAACCTAGGTCAGGGGATTGGGTGGTAGCAATCAATTTTCTTCGAGCAGAAGCCACTACCTCTTTGACCAGTGGCAGAATGATTAAAATCTTGCAAATTTACCTCACAAACATCAGAATAGGACAAAAAAAGAGAAAACTATTTTTCTTCCAATTTTACAATTTAATAGTATATTTATTTGGAACTCGTTTCCTAAAAACTACACTAGGGTGTATCGAATAATCTTGAATGTATTTTCGAATTCAATCCAACAAATTTATTTATAACATACATGAAACAAAAATGTTTTGTTTGGTTTAAGACATGATGCAAATTTATACACAATTTTGCGTTAATATTGGTACATAATAAGGTTAATATTAGCACAGCTCTTTTTAAGTTGGTTTTTTTTTCTTCTGAATTTATGTTTGAAATATGATTTAACATTATATACGTGTGATATTGGATCAAACTTTTAGAAGGTACAAAAATAGCTGTTAACAGTTCTATGTTTATTAAATATTTAATAAAAACCACAAAACCGAAAATAACTACTCTATAAACAGCAGTGTGGTCCTAAAATAATTAATGAGAAGGCGAGGGGAGTTGCCCTCCCACCAACACCCCCCTGCCCCCTTCTAACCTTCATATGAAAAAAAACATTATATAGAGAAACTATAGGTTGATTATGATCAATGAAATATGTCATTAATACCTTCTTAATAAAAAATTGATTTTATTATTAATGAACAAATTCACTACTTTAAAGCAGGGCTATGGAGTCTGAAGCAATATTTGGGTGGAGTCGGAAACGGTGAAAATTTAAGACTACGGCCTCAAAATTAAAACTTAAAAAATTATAACATCATTAATTTTTGAACTCTATAATTGTTTGATTCTTTATGGCCAATATTTTTAATTTGGATTGATAAATGGATTCAAATATATATTAACAATGCCAAAGAAACTTTCAATGACATTGTCTGTATTGAAGCATTTTACTGCAGTTAATTTGTTATTTCTAATTAATATACATTAGTCATTTATGAAGGAGTTGGACAGTAGAAAAATGAAGAAGTCAAAGACCGACTCCACAACCTGAGAGGTGTTAAGTTCGATAAAAGAGCAGCTTAGGCCCTTTGGCCTTAAACTACACCACTGCTTATAACTATAATGAATACAGTACATAATGAAAACACTTAAGATGCAATAGAAATTTCTTTTGAGCTACATTATCATATCAATTAACAAACAATTTGTTAAAAATAAAATATTATAGCTATAAATTTATCAAACATGTTTAGAAGAAAAAAAAAGAAAAATTAAATGAATTCTATCTATCTTTGTATTTTATTTGTAGATATACGCAACTCAAAAGAACTAACTTTTCAAATGCAAATACAAATAGTGGACATTGTTTACAAACCCGAGATTCTTATTTCTTTGAAACAATCGGTAATCATTTTGAATATTAATATTTTGTACAGTTAGGCCTTAAGACTTTCTTTTAATAGTTGAGTATTCTAAACTCTTAAAAACAGGGATTACCAGAGATGTGTAGTAAACCCTGTCATTGATAACGTTAAAACTACAAAATATTTACTATTTACAACAACAACAAAATGTTATCGAAAAAGAAATTCTTGCAAGTTTCACAAAAACTTAAGTGAAGCACCATTTGTTTGCAAAAATAATTAATTTAAAAAAAATCAGACTTTACAAAATGACAAGTCGCCATTTACAACATTTTAGTCTTGAAATGACCAGTTTGATGTACTTTAGTGAAACAATGGGGGCAATGAACAAAAACATATTTTAATAGTAAAGATATTATGTTAGGATCCATATCAGTCTGATAAAATATTGATATATAAAATATGGTTTAAATTAGGAGGGATAGCCAGCACACTTACCTAGGTGATACTGGAGTAGAAATTGTTTAGATATAACACTAAAAAACACATTTTTAAGGACAAGCTTTCACTGTCACAGACAGCTTCATCAGGTCAGGAGAGTAGAGAAGCTGTCTGTGACAGTGAAAGCTTGTCCTTAAAAATGTGGTTGTGTTTTTTAGTGCTATATCTAAACAATTTCTACTCCAGTATTACCTAGGTAAGTGTGCTGGCTATCCCTCCTAATCTAAACCATGATTTAGCCTAGTGCTCTATACCACATAGCCTGATATATAAAATAGAAAGTTAATTTTCATATAACTTGAATTCAAAATTAATATTTTACTTCATTTAACTTTTACTATGGTTATGGTACTTAAAAAAAAACTATGGCTTCATACATAAAATGGAAACAACAATAAAAATCATTGCTAACCATATATAGTATATCTTATCTAATCCATTAGAATATGTATTTAAAGGTACAGAATAAAACAAATTGAATAGGAATAAAATTTGCATACGACAGCAAATAAGAAATTCTTTTAGAACAAAATGTAAATCATATAAAACATAAACTTCCGCTCATTTTAGGTAACGGAAGTTAAAAAAATATTTTTTTCAAACATCAAGTTTCATTGATTGAATTTTGGAAATCGCAAGTTATAAGCGCTTCACACACAGAAACGAGGGTGTGGATATGGTTCCAAGTGAGCAAGGATTAAAAATATGACATCCTGACAATTGTGTGGAAAAACTAATAACAAATATTTTACATTTGGCTTGGAGAAATAATCATTTATAAACACCAAAAAACCAAACACGGTCCACCCACCCCCCGAACAAGAGTTAAAGACATGGACATTCAAAGATAGACGAGTGCTTCCCCGACACTAACCACAACTAATTATGAAATATTGATTTAAAAAAAATGGTGTTGTTCAACTTTAAATTCTTTAGAATATAAATGCAGTCAAATAAAGTGAAAGGTGGTGAAATGAATATCATAGTTTTGTTAAATTTACTTGTACAAATTAAATAAAAAAATCAAAGTTTCCATAGTATGTTGTTTTTCCAAACAAATCTTATCAACTTCACAACACTAATTTGGGTCTTGTAATGTTACAAATTAAATTGACCAAATATAATGAGAACTATGTTTTACCGCAATGGTTCCCAAAAGGTGGTCTGCGGACCCTCGGGGGTCTGCCGATCTCAAAGAGCCTCTCCGGGAGAGTCCTTGATTGGTTGGTAATTGGGAACCACTGTCTTACTATAAGCATCATTAATCAATTTATTTCCACTAATTACACTCGACACAAAGTGGAAGCAGAATGAAAAAGAATGATGGGAGCAAAGAGAATTAATTTAGAAGAGTGTGCAAAGGTTTGACTTGGCTTCAACAATATTACTAGCTAATCTGGTCCACAGCAGACCCGACGTTAGTGATACAATCAACCACCGAGCGCTGCCGTAGTCGAGAACTGGAATCGCTATCATTGTTTTAGTGAAACTCGTCTGATATGGTGTTAACATTCTCAGGATAAATTATACTGATGTACAAACTTTAAAACTTGGAATATCTTGAGAGCATTCGTTCCTTTTTAATAGTCAGAAAAATTTTTAAGGAAAATAATTTACAAATGGCCTGCTATTATATAGAATTAATAGTATATATATAGTCAAATAAGTATTTTTATCAGAAAAGGTAGAAGTTTAAATATAAATTTTAATCAGTATTAAATAATATGTTGTTGTAGAGGTGTGCAAGTACTCAAAAATTCAATTCAAAGGAGTTTTAGTAACTGCTCGAACTCGACTCAAAATTTTTTTTACAAAACTCAAAAAATTTGAGTAAGTACTTTGAATTTTCTATATTTTTTCTCAAAAATCATAGTTTGATTAATTTTATTCAATTCTAAGATATAATTTCATAGCAAATAAAGTCCTCCAATATTAATTCCTTTTGTCTGATTAAAAAAAAAAGTACAATTATATTAGATTTATTAAAAACTTTGAATTTGATTGACTAAACATTTTTTCACAAAAAAAAAAGTAATTCTGAAAAAAAAAATTGTACTTATTAATGGATTATGCATGGATATTTACAGAAAATCAACTTGAAATATTTTTTGTACAAATATTGCCCTTTACTATTTGAGCTCGGGGAAAATAAATAGTTTTCATTTAAATTTGACACGGTTTAAAATGCCTAATTCCACACCCCTACCCTGTGGCAAGCATATTTAAAAGAGAGCCAATTTAATAAGCATACACCTAGGTACCCTCACAGCTGTGTTAAATTAGAAGCCCAAAAGCTATGTTTGACGACGCTATGCAGTAAGAACTTCCAACTTAAAAGTAATTATTATTACCGACACAATATGGCCCTTCCTAATTATTACAAAAATATTATTATTTGGCTTTTCCAAGTTTAGTCTTGATATTTTAGTTAACCAGAGAAGAGCATAAAGTTTAATGTCTTACACACTTAATATAGCAAATTGTTTAAAAGAAAATCCATTTAATAGGTTTACCAACTAAACTTTTTAAAAAAATTAGCGTTTGGAACTGAATTATTATACGCCATTCACGGTAGGGATTACTCTCTGAAAGGTCTTTTTTCCTAACAATATCCCACTATATAATATATTTCTGGTAGGGAAAAAGGCCTTTCAGTAAACAATTCCTACGCTGAACAAACTTTACTTAAAGAAATACAATGTGTGTTTGGTATTTTATGTTTTTCTAAAAAAAAAAATAGTAGTAGTATAGTTGCTTTAAAGTATGTGATAAAAGTTCCAAGTCTTTAAAAAAAAGAGTGTTTTTGCATTGATTTAGAACAAATGTTGGTAAAAAAACAAAATTTAAATTTTCCAAATATAGATACAAACATAATATTCACTCCCTCCAAGATCTAGAATGTAACGGTTTACTTTGAATGCCTTATTCCCATATCACTTTTTAGATTATCTTTAAGGAAAACCTCTGTTCCCTTATTGAGGTAATTGTATTATATTTGGAAGAATTTATAGGAGAGGTGGATAAAAACAGATAAAAGGAACAAACACTCCTCAATGATGTGTTCCTATAGAATGAAACCTAGGTCAGGGGATTGGGAGGTGACGATCGATTTTCTTCACGAATCAGCCATTACCTCTTCATCCAGTGGTAGCAATGTAAAGTGTGAACTGTGTTATTCTTTTCATTTTAAAAACATTATTATGTTTGTTCCTTTAATATTTTTTTAACCTCATCTCCTATACTTTCCCCAAATATAATACTCATTATATTCCGACGAATTTGGCGAGTGTAAGTATAATGTAACAATGTCTCAAGATCAAAAGTAATTTTTCACTCATACAACAAAAATACCTGTTCTGCCCGCAGCTCATTCTATTTTTTTTTTTAAACATACTTAACATAATTACGCTATCATGAAATCTAAAGCAATAACTATTAAAGATATAAATTTTAAGTTCACTACACTTGTCCATTGAGGTCAAACTATTATGAGATGTTTAAGTTTTCAAGTGGATATCACTTTTCTCATAAATTGACAAAAACATGAATATTTCGCATGGGGAATATTAATCAATTTCTCATAGGAACTAATAAACAACACACGTTTTTTAACTTTGAATACAAAGATCATGTAACATATCTTCGATTAATTAATAAACGGATTGCCAGTACTTTCAGGTAAAAAGTAGTTATACCCGAAAAAAAAAATATAATAATATATATTGAGAGAGAGAGAAAGAGTTTAAAAATTGACCAATCAGGCCTGGCTGATGCCAAGATTCGACCCAAATGATATGACAGGAATCTATGTGCTATTGATCGTCGTTAACAAGATGGTATAACCAATTCTGCCTTCTTGACTGGGAAGATGTTTTTTTATTGTGTATCATTGTTATATACAAAATAATGAGGGTATGTATGTACTCGAAAATTCAAATTCAAGTCGATTTTTAGTAGCTGCTGTCGATTTTTACAAAACTGGGAATACTCAGGATTTTTAATCTGTTTCTTGAATATTCCTAATTTTATTCATTTTATTCTATTTTAAGATATAATTTCATATCAAATCGAGTCCTTAAATATTTAATTTTGTCTAATTAAAAAAAAGGTACAATTATAATAATTTTATTTAAAAATTTGAATTTTTGTGATTATAATTTTTTTTTTTCATAAAAATAAAAATAAAATACAAGTTTGTACTTGTCTGATACCTTATTTCTGACTACTGAGCTAAAGGTCCTAGGTTAATTTCCCGGCATGGCCAAATATTTATCATTGATGAAAATAAGGTCTTACCCTTTCGCATTGATAAATTAACCGCCGAGGTCTGGATGTTGTGCATGTCTTGATCTTAAGTTAGAATATAAGGCATATAAAGCTATGACAGACCTATTAACCCGGTAGTGGAAAATATATGTCCTGAATAAAAAACTGACCCAAGCCATAGACTGCAAACAGTAATGGATGTTACTTAACATAGGTTTGTACTTATGTGGTTTATGCATGAAACTATTACAAAAATTCAACTTGAAATTTTTCTTGTACTACTCAAACTAGCAAATTATACAAATTCATATTTTTAAATAAATTTAATATAAGTGACCAAGGCTGTATCCAAATATTCTCGAGGACCCTTATAAGGTCTTATGAATTCACACTCCCCACTCACTTCCTATCGAAGACTGCATCAGCCCATTGGACCGGCAACGAGCCTTGCTACATCCCTGGGATCGCAGCGTTACTAACCTACCAATGATCTTATAAACTATGTCAAACGCTGTCTATCAAAACCTATGAGAAAATAAATAGGCTATAGCGCATAATATTGGCACCATTTTATAGTTTGCTCGTTGTTTTATGAAAATTAAAGCATGCCAATAAACATTTTTCTACTTTTGATGATAATAAATGGTATGCATGGATTGATTAATCAACTTTTGGAAATAACCAACTCTTTAATATTGCAAAGCGTGTACTTTAGCAGCTTGCATAATTTAAAATGATGGGCAACATAAAGATCTGAATTTTAGCAGACAAAAAGAGAATAATAAACAGTTATCATTCAAAACACCCGACCAAGGAAGTGCCAACGACGTATTGCTCCCATCCTTGGACTCGTGGGTGTGTGAATTGGTGCTGCGGCAACCTTGGTGATAGTTCGGACAGATCTAAACTTTGTCACACGATTACCGATACAACTGTCAAATGTAGTTATCAAGGTGACAGTGTATAAATAGAAAATTCAGATACAGGCAAAGTTGTAGTTTTTTTTAAATCGGACAAAAAGAAACCCTGAGCAACTTTATTTGCTATGAAGTGATATCTTAAAAGTGAAGCAAACCAATTTAATTAGGAATTTTGGATATAATATTGAAAATTCCTAAAATGAGATTTTTTTTTAAGTTTCAAAAAGATCTACTTGACTCGAATTTGAATTTTCAAGCACTTACACACTCCTAAGAATTTTCTTTTTCTTTTCAAAATTAAACTATACACCCAGCCTTAGAATCCAACCAAACAAAACCATTGGTAAATAAAATTAATTACAAATAAAACTTATAGACATAGAGAGTTATTCCCATGCTAATAACATGACTAATCAACTAAAGCTTCATTTCCCACATGACAATGTGTGCATCGTTACTATTCGGCTTGTGGAGCCCCCCACAGTTCCTAGATTTGGTTTCCACGCAGCAGCAAGTCTGCCGCCAGTTCACATAACCCCGCCCACCCATCAGTGTAATCACGGTGCGCCGTCCCGCATCCGTCTGTGTCGAAGCACCCCCTTTGTTATGCAGGCCCTTCGGACCCTTACGAAGAGTTTCTACAGGAGTCTTAGGAGATAACGGAGTTTCTGGAGTGGGCACTGTTATTGTTATGTCCGTCACACCGTTGGTAGGGGGTTGCATCGATGTACTGACATTACTACCAGTCCTAGACACAGATCTACTACCGTTCCTGAGAGAAAGTGCTTCCTCCGAACCAGACGACGTGTAAATAGACGAGGACCGTGAGTCCACTGACCAGTTTGATAAGTCCAGAGACCTCGGTCGGCTTGCCTTCATTTTCAGTCTTCGGTCTAACGTACTCACTTTCGCCGGTATGGCTGCTAGTTCAGGATCACTCCTGCGCAGTGATTCATAAATTGGGTCCACCCCTCCATTTAACCCACCATCTTCACCCTCGTAGTCCTTCACGTACATCAACTCACCATAAAGACCGTAAACATCGCAAGTGTCCCCTGAACCTTGAGACGAAGTTGTCGATGTGGATAAAAGCCCCCCGCCACTGCCTAGACCACGAGGTAGAGTCTTTGAGGCACGGTTTGTCAGCGCGTCCATTTCCCGGGGTTTCCTTCTGCGCATGACCGCGGGGCTGTTCATGAGGTGCTGCTTCAACTTGGCCGTCACTGAACTGTCCGAGAGCTGCTTCTCTAGTTTTTCTTTCAGCACCACCACTACCTCCTCCGCGGGGAGAGACTGAGTCGGAGATATGTCCGATTCACCTCCCGCCACCTTCTCGTCATCCTCCGGAGGTTTAGGGGAGTGGAAGGTGGTACCGGTGCCTCGAGGCTGGAGCGCCAGAAGAAATGTGATCGGACCAAAGTGTGCGTGGTACGAGATGTTCACCCTCCCACTGATGATGGGGACACCTTCTAGTCGGGGCAGGGGTATGGTGAGGCTGATCCCCACATTGGTTCCAACCCACAGCAGTCCCTTGCAGGCCATTAAGGCGGTGACGGTGACAGGCGGGCCGCGGTTATTTGTGCCGCCGCCGCCGGTGCTGGTGGTGACGTGACGCACGACGTTTGACGCCACGTTGATGTCCTGAAGGTGTTTGAACGTCTCCGTGTGGTAAAGACAGATGATGCTGGAGTTCTTTAGGGAAATCCAGAGACCAACACCGGAGTGAGCCATCAAATTCACGTTGCCGACATGCTCATGATGCACCCCGAAACTCTTCTGTAACATTCAGACACATAAACAATCATAAAATAAACCCGCTTCGATATGGTCTAGCCATCCATGACAGCGTTTCTCAAAGTTTTGTCTTGTGCACCAAGGGAGCAACGGGGCCCTGGGAGTGAGGTGGGGTTGTTTTAAAGCTATTCAGTTGTGTAAATGACCGTGTACAGTGATTCGTGTAGGTAGAGCCAAGACCAGCAACACCACTACGTGGCTCTAAATCCCTCGACCTAGGTTTCGTCAGAACTCACCAGGAGGGAGTGTGAAACAGGAAGTGCAACTTACAAAAAGAGGAAACCAAAAATCAAATTATAAGATTCATTGCAGTTGTTCCACAAATAATAAAATATGTAGATAGTACCGTGCAGAGTATAGCTGTGAGATTATATAGTAGAGAAATATATTGAAAAGAAATGCAGAGCTCAAGTGTTTTGGAAATAATCAGCCAACAGAGTATAACCTTACAGAGATGGCCAGATTCAAGCATTGGCCCATCAGTATGTGCGATAATTTTATAATACCATTTTAAATGTGATCAATAATTTCATTATATTTTTGCTTGTGCATAATTTCATGTTTTTCTTGCCCATATCTTAAGTTTTAAGTGCATAATTGCATGAATATTTTGCCACCTTTTCATGCATATAAATCGGCAGCCTGGTGATCAACATTCTTTAATTCATTTTTATCATAAAACCTATCGGGATCCTGCGGCCCCCTTTGTAGGCTGCCCTGGCCCCCGAGTGCAAGGAATTTAAATAAAATATAATTTTTGTAATTAAAATAAACAAGGGAGGAAAAAGTTGCTAACTGCTTTATTTTATAAATATTGAGTTACCAGAAAAATGTAGGACTCTTGAGCACACAACTAAAACACAACAAAACACATCGCAGCTGTAGTTTTGGGGTCACCTTAAGCCGCTTTTCCTGTAGAAAAGCATAAAACACTAGGACTATCGGGGGAGAGGGTCGTATCGTTATCAAAATATGTGCCGACGCCCGAAATGTTTTTCAAACTCACTATTATTAATAACTAATTTTTAATAATGAATAAAACTCAAGTGGTGTATTATGTACCCCCTGAAATCTTTTTATATACCCCTTGGGGTTAGTGTACCACAATTTTGAGAAACATTGCTTAAGAGCAAGCGACCCCCTGTGTAGAGAAACGAGTTAGTTGAACCAAGGCTCAACATCACCAGGTGCTGTCCAAAGCCGACGTACTGACCTGTACCTGTCCGCTGTGTCCCCCGAGCACCCAGACCTTGAGTCCGCAGGCCGCATACATGCTCGTGTTGATGGGCAGCAGACAGGAGACCGGGTCGGAGCCCAGGTTGAGCGTGTGGGGTTCCGACAGACCCCACGTCCCGCCGTCCTGCGAGGAGCGGCGGAACTGGAGCAGGCTGCCGTTGGCCAGAGCCACAAACACGCTGTCGCAGTGGTAGCGGATCTGGACCACCCCTCCGGACACACTGCAGCCTCCCACCTCCTCCTGTTTCTCCGGCTCACTGGCTGCGTACATCACCAACCTGACCGCAAGGAGATATCAAGGGACACGTAAAAAACATTATTGGGCATTTAACTAATCATTTAATAGAACCAAGATAAAAACATATACTTTTTTACTAAAGTTGGTAGGGGGTGTACAAAGCTCCAAAAACTTTGATTTCACTTTAAATATTCATTCGCTTTAACTTCAATTCAAAAGTAAAATTCAGGATTACACAACAAAGCTTTGAGGGGCAAACATACTTTTTGATGAAGTTTTTTTTTTACTATTTACTCTTTTAAATATGTTTACAATTACATGATGGTATGATGTATAAATAAATAACATATTTTAACTAAGGATGTTGGAGTAGGCATTTTTCACTTCGAGGCGATTTCAAATGAAAACAGAGTTTTTCCGAGTAAAGAGTATTTTGGAGCAATGTTTGTGCTAAAAATATAAAATGCACTTTTTTTTTTAATAGATTCGTAAAAACTAATATAAATTTTTAATAAAGATTTCCCACCAAATTTTAGTACTTGGACAGGTATTGTTAATAAATACCTATCCAATATATTTGGAGAAGTCTTAACCCAGAAAATTTTCTAAAATTTTATACCCCTAAGAGCCCCTAAATTCCTGACATGACAAAACTTAAGCTTAATTCCCGATACTCCCAAACCGTGGCCAACTTGCTCGAATTAAGATGTAGCAGTGCACTAACCTCCTACTGTCAGTACCCATCCAGACAGTGTCCCCTTTCAGTCCTGCGCCGCCCACCAACACACCCTTTACAAACTCCATGGCGGTGACCTTGGTCTCCTGGAGATCAAAAGCACCCACGTCCTTGAGCGCGCCAGCCTGTTGCTGGTGTTGGGACAGTATGGTGATATGGCTACTCGCGCCGTCAGAAGTGCACACCCACAGGTAGCTGCTGGGGCGCGAACGCCGTCCCCCACCACCGTGTTTATTAGAGGCCCCGCTCGCCAGGTAGAAACATCCACAGCGTACCTAGGCAGGCCAATCAAACAAATTGATGTGAGAAAAATTACCTGAAGACACCAGATATAAAATATAGTGATGGGATCTTCGAATTCTCAAACCCTTCAGAGTCTCAAAAATATATCCAACTTAAAGAGTCAAAAATGGTTTATTTTTATCAGATAAAAGAGAAACAAGTAAAGCGGAGACCGTGGGAATGAAGTCACCAGAAGAGATAGGATTAGGAATGAAGGTGTAATGTCAGAGGAGTTGACGTACATGATATATAGGAGAGGAAGCAAGGATGAGATGGTATGGACAGGTAATGAGGATGGAAGGGGAGAGGATTCCCAGAAGATTAATGGATATGAAGTATGTAGGGAAGAGACCGCAGTAAGACTAAAGGAAGAAGGAAGAGATGGGAGGAGGAAGAATGGTAGAAGGACAGAGGAAGACGGAGGCATTTTACGTAAACAGGCCCGGCCACAGGATGGAAACAGTTCGGATGATGATTGTGATGCTGATGATGATGATGAGGAGGAGAAGGATGATTTGGAATTTATTTTTTGAGCTCTGATACTGCCAGCAAACTCAACAACTGGACCCCAGAACACTAATTCATCAATTAATAGGGGTGTGCGAATGGAGATTTTTTGATCACAGATATTTTCAAATATAATAGTGAATAATTCCTTGTCAAATACAATAATAGTTAATAAAATCTCGTTACAGCTTGGTATTAATTTTCGGTATACATATTTTTAATATGGTCGGTAGAATTTTGAATAAATTCATGTGAAATATATTCTCACTAAAATATTAAGCAAAAAAAGTGATATGGTAGACGACAAAATTATGAATAAAAAATACATTCTCTAGGTTTAATTATTGTTAATGTTAGCCAAGGTGTACATATTTTAAGCTAAACTTAGAGATTCAATGGGATTCGTTGGAAAAATTAAAACTCCTGTTTGTAGATTATGATTTATCAAATTGTGGATTTAACACAGTTATATATATTAATAAAAAAAAAATTCCAGCATTGCATCTTACCACCTGTTCAAGTTATAAACTTATCTAATAGCTACACCACTAGTTTTAGGCATTAGGAAGGTTATATTTAGAGAAAGTGTACCCACATTTGTGTGGAGAAAATTGACCTTTTTTTTAAAAAAAAAAACCACCCGCAGTACACCCAACTGAGATTGGAGTCTCAATCTCCCTGTCATCGTTAGTCTTGTCTACTGCCGGAGAAGTATTTGGCCACCAAAAGTGGCGTGTTGCCACGCTGCCACCGAGGCGGATAGCTCTAAATTAAAAGCATTTAAGCAAGAGGGGCAGTAAAACACAAAATAAATAAAGCAAAGTGGATCATTGTTTTGTTTGTGCCTTGTTACTTTCTAACTCTACTCAAGTGAACTTCCTCAGTTTCTGTATGTACTTTTCCAGAGAACCTTTCTCGGTTCTATTTTCAATGCAAGGGTGAACCCAACATCTCCTAATTATGATTCCTCCCGCTTAACCAGACGATCTCAGGAAATCGTAGCTAACAGTTAATCAGAATTGATCCCACCAATATCCCACGCAGCCATCTTAGCAAAGAGTGAAATTTTTTTTGTTTAATTTGAAACGATTAGTTGAAACAATTTTAGTGTCATTCTCTCGAGAAGTTTCGCTTTGTCAAGTTTCATAGCTTTTGTGTCATCCTGTTTGAGTCTAGCCTGAAGCTAAACTAAGAAGATTCAAGATATAAAAAGGGCAATCATGGGGAATTGCATCAGCATTCACTCCTTCCTTGTTCCATCCACTCACCTCGGTTTGATGCTGTGACTTGTAGACCGGCTGAGCGCGGACAAATAAAGGCATCTTGGTGGAAGGTCGGCGCTCTTGTTCAGGTACTTCCCATGCGGGAGAGTTGTTAGGGTCCAGCGCCAATTGTGCCAGGCGAAGCTCTGAAATTTCATTCAGAATAGTTTTATTCCAATCACTTTCAAAAACCCTTTTTAAAAAAATGATCAATATTTTTTTGTGGGTCACCGCTTCTCACTACCTATTCAGGTTAAACACATATACACTAATTAGACTAAGGTGTTTTATCATCATCATTTACTAATTTACTTTTTCCTTCCTTTTGTGTCCCCCCCTCTCCAACCCCCCCTTGTTTAGAAAGTTGTGTTCTGTTTTTCATACCCCTCCCTGATGAGTTCTGATAGAATAAAACCTAGGGTGACCTAGTGGTCTAGGGGTAAGATGTCGGACTTCTGTGTTGGAGGTCCGGGGTTCAATCCTCGGTCCTGGCACAGATTTATCTGATTACCAAACCCTTCCTTCACCTCTGACAAGACATCTTGTGAATGTGGGGAATGCCAGTCCTCCACCGTGGTTCGGATCCTACGTTAAGCTGTAGGTCCCTCATTTTCATCTCCCAATCATTCTACCATTACACACTAGTGTAAGTGTGTATAGCCCGAATGTGTAGTAAGATGCAGTGATGATGATAATAATAAAAATAAAAAAGTAATAAAGATAATAAATTTAACAAAAAATAACAATAATAACAATTAAAATAATAATAATTTTCTTCTCCTTCATATCCATAAGATAAGTGATTCGATCCAGCTCCTGTATAAACTATTGAGGGGAAGTGACTGTACCTGTGATCCACTCCTTCTTGACGGACGGATTGTTGGTTTGGAAGGTGAACGTCTCATCCTTCCCCTTCCCCTTGACAGAAAGCTGCAGACAGCAAGAGTCCACCCACGCCATCTCTTCGTCCTTGTGCTGGATCGAGCTTTGGATTGAGTTGAGGATACGTCGCGTCGTATCCACACTCAGCTCCTTAACACGCACCAATATCAAGGTAAATTTACTGCCTCTGCTCTTCATAAGCTCGCTTATCATAAGTATTTTGTTATCACACAAATTTTCTCCCTCTGACCAAAATCATATTTAGTTAACATCTAGCCGTCATAGTAGCACATCGCGTTTTTCACGACTCAAGTAAGTTTGTTTGTTTAATAATTTTCTCTTTACTAATTTATAACTGTTTAGCGGTAATTCACAAGACTTATTTTATAAATTTTGTCTTAATTTATCTTCATGCTTCTTTAATTCAACTCGCCTCGGTGGCGTAGTTGGCTAACACGCTTGTCGTGTTGAGCTCAACCGCTGAGGACGGGGAGATCGAGGTTCGAATCTCGGTCGGGTGAACTGAGGGTGGTTTTTCCTAAATGGTTTTCCACTCTACCCCCACGCAAATGCGGGTTCACTTCCTCTAATTCAACCTTCCCAATTCCTAATCCATTAGAGTAATTAATACTTAAAGCGTATAACCCGAACGGGTAGTAAGACGTGGTGCTAAATATTATTATTATTATTCTTTAATTCAATATGCAGTATCCATGATTATGGTACCATAGTAATGAAACGTGTCGGATTGAAGTACTCCAGCCTTCATTATTAATTATAACCACTCCTTACTTTCAACAATTTTTTAGAATATCTTCTAAAATGTAAAAAAAAAACAGAGATGGGACGCTCCAATCCTATTGTATTCGAGAGAGTCGTAAAACATCTAGAAAAGTATCTTTAGCGCAATTTATTAAGGTCTCGACTTGATATAACAATTTCAAGCAAGTGTTAAAAGGAATTATGTTGACTCATGTTGTTGGGAGGTAAAACCTTTCATTTCAAATTGAATTTTAAATATTTTAACTCAATATAAAATTGTACATTATTAAGGATTCGAGGAATAGAATTTGGATTTGAGATTGAGATTCAAAACCAATAATATTCAAGCGAACTCTAGTTTAAAAAAAATCCTTCATCAATATCCTTTTATTAAAAGTAAATAAATAGAAACTCATGATTATACTTAAGGAAAGATTGAAGAAAATCTGAAAAAGACAACCGATTTCCGAACGTGTATCGAGCGTGGAAAGAAACTGTGCCTTGTCACAAAAAACTGAGCATGAAAAACAAACATATTTGAATTTGGCCGACGTCGGGTCAGGTTAGGTGCCAGTATATATGGTGTAAATAATTTTACCAGATTTCAATTTTTAAGTCTGATCGGATCGAGTAGGGTGTGGCTAGAGTCGAATCCAGTGTAGGTGTACCCTCGTACTTAAAAGGGTACCTCTCATCGCTAAGCTGTGATGATACTTGACTGTACCTTGTAAGATCCTTTGAGCGTGGACACCAGATCAGCGATACGGCTGACCACTTCGTAGTCGTGCATCAGGTTGTTCATCTCGGCGCACAGGTTGTCGGCCCCGCCCGGAGTGGAGGCCGGCGTGTCCGTACTAGTGCCACTATGGTTCGACTTGAGGCTGGAGCCCCGCTGTAGACCAGCGGTCAGTATCCGGCTCAAGGTCGGGGAGGTGCTCGTGTCCACCACCTAAAATAGAGGCATGCAATCGTTAATTATTAGGAATGTGCGAGAACATTTTTTTCAATTCGAGACAATTTCAAGATAGGAATATAAAAAAGTATCTAGACACGAGAAAGAAATTAAAAAACATCCTTTAAAAGTAAAAAAAAATTAATTAATTATGTTTATTAAAGTAAGTATATAGTTTATAGAGTTCCTTTTTGACATTTGAGCTGGCGCTTGCTTTAGATTGTCTTACATATACGGTCCCGGCACAGATTTATCTGATTACCAAACCCTTCCTTCACCTCTGACAAGACATCTTGTGAATGTGAGGAATGCCAGGCCTCCACCGTGGTTCGGATCCCACGTTAAACTGTAGGTCCTCCATTTAATCTCACAATCACCCTACCATTACACATTAGCGTAAGTGCGTATAACCCGAACGGGTAGTAAGACGTGGTGCTAATAATAATAATAATAATCTTACATATAGTTCATTCAAACACTTGAGATATAACTCATACACATTTTAAGTGCAACTAATAAAATAGTGATAGGTAGAGATATGCAAAAGGTGGGGTTCTTTTTAGGAGAAAAGTGGGGTTATTTTTTTCAATAAGCAATGATATTATAAGCTGAAAGCGATATTATTTAAATAAATATGAGTCGTATAAATGGCAGCCCTGGTATAGTGCTATCACCATTGTTACCACATTGAAAATTATATTGCATGATGTGGTATTTGCCAGATTATAAAGAAATTGTGTTTATTTAGAAAAAAAAAAGCTTAAATTCGTGTTATTCACATGAAAAAATAAAATGTGTAAAAATATATTTTATCGCAAATGCAAATTTTGCATGTCACTAGTGATAGGTAGTTAAAATGAACACTATTTATCATTTAATTTTGTAGTGTAACAGCTTATATTGTCAAAGCGATATTGAAAAACAATATTTATAGCTAAAATATTTCTTAATGAAGGCTTTTTTTCAGGGGAGGGGGCCTATTTTTGGGTCACTACGGTATTATTGGAAATAATAAATTCTTCGGTTTGGTTTTTTAATTTATTAGGGCCATTATAAGTTTTTTATTTTTATTTTCTCAAATTTTCGAGATTCATTTTTTTAAATTTCAAGACGAGATCGAATTTTCGAGATATTTTCAAGTCTCGCATGTCCTTATCATTTATAAAAATCAATCGACTTGCGGAAAGAAGTAATCTGGGGAAGAGTTGGGAGTATATGAGATAGTAAAGAAAGCAAGACTGAGATGGTATGGTCATGTAATGAGGATAGAGAAGGAGAGGATGCCGAAGAAAATGTTGGAATTGAAATATGTGGGAAAAAATATCGCAGGTGAGGCCAAGAAAGAGATGGGAGGAGCAGATAACAGAAAGTGTTCAAGTGAGAAGAAGAGAATGGAAGGAATTAAAGGAGGAAGAATAAAGGAAGGTGGAGGCATTTTACTAAACTGACCCGGACACATGATGATGATGATGATGATGATTATTATTATTATTATTATTATTATTATGTTGATGATTATTATGATGATGATTATTATTATGATTAGTATGATGATGATTATGATGATTATTATGATGATTAGTATGATGATGATGATTATGATTATAATTAGTATGTTGATGATTATGATGATGATGATGATGATGATGATGATGATGATGATGATGATGATGATGACGACGATTACTTGCATCAATTATTCTCTATTAGGAATACCTCTTTTAGGTTGTGATTCAAATTTGATAATTTAGGATTTGTAGTAAAATGAAGATTTGGATTTTTTTAAAGCAGTGGATTTAAAATAAGTCTACTTAAAACTTGAGTAGAGAGGTTTTAAAAAATTTCCCTGACATTGTATGGGTATGTTTTAACACTGTGCTTGGTCCCGTTAGTACTTGGTAGCTCCTCGACTATCAAACTATTAATATACCTCGATGTCTGAAACCGGGTAGGTCCACTTGAGTCCCAGCCGCTCCGTACTGCTGAAGTCATCGGATGCCCGGGGAGCGACCGACACGCAGACCACCATGTCATTCAGGAGGAGCAGTCTACGAGGCTTCGACTTGGTGATGAGACCTGATTGGTTAAACTCCTAGGAACACAGGACAGTGTAAGAAGTTTGAGTTTTAGTTTCCTCTAAACTTTTATTTGTGGTAAGTAAAATGATTGGATTTTTGTTAAAAAAATGGTATAAGAAGTGGGTACATAAAACTTTTATTTTTTGTGTAAAAATGGTTAACAAATCAACTTTTATTTTAAGTGGTATAGCGAAAAAAATATAAATATTACAGATACATTTTTATATATCTAATAAAACAAATATAGAAGGTTAAAAAAAATCCTATAACTTATTTAAATATAGTTTCCTTTTGCTTCGTTTTTGTTTTTGAACACAATATGGACGTTATAATAGCCGGTTCAAACACATTTTTGATGCAGGAAATTAAACTTAATAAGCCGAGGTAACTTTGTT
Organism: Timema californicum; assembly: GCA_902141385.1. NCBI lineage: Eukaryota > Metazoa > Arthropoda > Insecta > Phasmatodea > Timematidae > Timema > Timema californicum. The sequence goes on from CABFOW010005967.1 coordinate 24,165, forward strand.
TTTGCTATTGGAATGTTATTGTTAATTCACATTTAAATCAACCAGATTGACCATAACTTACATTTAAAAGGTCGTGTAATCAATTTCGTGAAAAGATTCCATTTCGTTTTATTCCCGCGCATGTATTATGAAATATGAATTCAAAAATGAACTACAATGTACTCTAAATATGTTTTGATAGCCATTTTAATGTTCTGAATAAAAGTTGACATAAACACATCTTATGAATGAAGTTTGTGAGGAGCACATTATCTGTCACGGTGAATAACAGGATCTAGGAAAGAGTTAGGAACAAGGAGTACATGAGATGGTATAGGAAACCAAGGGTGAGATGGTACAAGGAAAAGCGAAGATGGAGACATTTTACCAAACTGATCCGGAGACAGGCTTGAATCAGTTGATGATGATTACTCAACATGACCTGTGTGTTGTGTTTCTTGTGCAACTTAAAAAGATGGATAGAATTTTAAGAACTATCGTGCCTGGTGAAATATTTCAGGAGCTCACCAATTGTGTGACATTGTCCTCCCGAAGCAGGTACCTATTGGAGTCGGACAGTGGCCGCGTTGTGAACTTGCCCGTGATGTGCCTGAGCGTCTCCTTGAACGCTTGGAACTGTTCAGCCTCACGCTTTCTCTCGTTCAACATCTCTGCTAGACTCTCGAGTTGAGTTAGAGCCAATTGTAAGGACATGCGATCGTGGTGTCCCTGGGGTGTATGCTTCAGCAAGTCCTACGGCAGGGGAAATGTATGAGGGTGCTTGCTTTATTTAAGCTTATCCTACTTTAGGTTTAGTGGTCAGAGTTCCTGGCTACAAGTCTAGAGGTAAAGGGTCAACTCAGCCTCACAAGAACAAATGAGGAGCTACTTATATGAAAAAGTAGTGGCTTCAATCTAAAGAAATTAAGATTAGCAGCCGGCGAGTTAGTTTTTTTCCCAGCACTGCGTCTTACTACCCATTCGGGTTATACACTTATGTTCTAATTCTGTGAATTGTTAAAATTAAGCATGTTAAACTCAATATCTTGATTCATATTGGTATCAAAGTAATATTAGTATCATGATTTTTGATACTTGATTTTTTTTTTCTCACTTTGGTGCTGGTAAAAAAATGTTTGAGTTGTTAACATATTTAAAGCTAATATTAAAAAAACTAATAAATAAATGCAGAAAAATGTATGAAACAGTGGCAGAAATATGTCTACCTAGCTGAGGAAAAAAATGACCTAAAAGCCAATAAAAGTTAAACATAATTATGTATGATGGGTTTATATGTGATAGTACTACCAAAAGAACAAAAAATTATCTTCATACCTGAAGGAAAAGAATAAACTGCGGAAACCTTTGAACCGGTTTCACCATGAGCCCGAAGAAAGAAAGTCGATCGTGAGCACTGATCTGTTTCACCTGCAAATAATAATAATAATAATAATAATAAAGTATTTTCATTTTTATTTACAAATCAGATTTGTCGTCCAGTTTGTTCTCGAGCAGATGATGTTTAGTTTAACATTTAATTCAATATTAAATTAGTTTTAAACAAGAAATTGTTTTTAATCACTGCATCTTACTACCTGTACAAGTTATAAGCATTACATTTATGGGGTATTTTTTCATGACATTTCCTTGGCCGAGCTAATTCCCTTACATTTCGAACACAACATGGTTTATACAATGAAAAGAAAAAGACAGTTCACACTTCACGTTTCCGCCACTGAACAAAGAGGTAATGGCTGCCTCTTGAAGAAAATCGATCTTTACCACTCAATCTTTCGAACTAGGTCACTAGAAATTTCATATTTCCACCCATCCATCACAGACTCTGCCTTAAAATATTAGAGAAGAATGACCGTGGGGATGAGAAGACTCTTGGATAGCTCAATGGTTTACTAGGCCAAAAAACGGTGACCTGGCGGTCTAGGGGTAAGGTGTCGAACTTCTGTGCTGGCGGCCGGGGTTCAATCCTCGGTCCCGGCACAGATTTATCTGATTACCAAACCCTTCCTTCACCTCTGACAAGACATCTTGTGAATGTGAGGAATGCCAGGCCTCCACCGTGGTTCGGAAGTGCTTATAACCCGAGCGGGTAGTAAGACACGGTGCTAATAATAATACTAGGCCAAAGGTCCCAGGTTCAATTCCTGTGTCCAGGTATCACTTTTCAATACAAAGAATATATAAGGCTATAACCATTGTTAACAAATATATTATGTTAGCTATTTATTCGATTATTTTTATTTCAATATTAGTTTGTTGTATTCATATTTTCTCTTATGTTCATCATATTATTTTACTATATTTGGATTAAAACTCAGGATTTGTTTGTGAGATGTTGGATCCGACCCATCACCAAGAGAGAATGTTGAAATAAACCGGTAAAGGAGTCGCACAAACCTTGAGGAAATCAGCGAGAGCCGACTTGCGTTTCGACTCCTGCTTGGCCAGGTCCATGGCGACAGAGAAGTTGTTGATGAAACCAGAATAAATCTCCAACACGATGGCCTTGGAGAAGCTCGCTACAAACACGTCACCGATCCTCTCGTCCCTGTCCCAGTTGCGGATGCTCTCCGTCAGGGCGATGCGGAACAGGGTGTGGCATTGGTGGATCTCTGGAAGCTTGTGGAATAGCGTCGAGATCTTGGAACCGTTCAGGATCATGGGGTTGCTCTCCTCTAGCGGTTTCTTGTAGTCCTAAACAACGGGTCAGGAGACTGTCAGCGGAGGTTCGCATACAGTGTCACGTAGCAGTAGGCAGATTCTTATACGACCTGCTTCAGCGATCACATGGTTTAGTACAGGGATGGTTGGGACTTTTTTGACTATTGTCCCACTTAACTATTTGAATTTTGAAATAATTTAGTGTGCCACTTCTCAAAAAGGCCCATTTAAAAATCAAAAACTTGTTGAATGACTAGTCCTATTATGAAATGTAATGAATTTCTCAAATAAAATTGTAAAAATATGTAAATGACGCCTGGATATTAAAGAAGGAGAATTTGTCAAATTTAAACAATATTAATTCATTGTGTCTACTCAACTTAACCAATGAAATTCCCGACTTTTTCCCTGATTTTCTGAAATTCCCGACTAAAAAGTATGTCACATCCTTCTAACTTCT
>CABFOW010005968.1:2097-13125 GCA_902141385.1 Timema californicum
TAATAATAATAGTTATACATCAAATACTATATTCTTTAAATTGAAAAATGAAACCTGGACACTGGAATCGAACCCAGATCCTTTGGCTTAGTGCACCGATGCTGTAACCCCTGAGCCATCCAGGAGTCCCGTACCCACGGTCATGCTTCACTCGTATTTTAAGGCAGAGTCTGTAATGGCCGTTTGAAGCTTATGTAATAGTTATGCTAATGTGTCAGGAATGAGAAAGGTTTAATTCATAGGAAGTGTACTCGCTATCGCGTGACAAGTGCGTGTAAAACCATTTATGTAACCCCAACTTTAATACACCCGACTTGGATTCGAACTATCTCCACGTCATCAGCAGTTCAGTCCATCGCGAGAGCGCCGACTTAGACCATTCGAACCGCAAAGCACATTCTAGTTTTAGACTTTACGATCTAAATCTAAATATTTTTCGTGGTGACATCATTAAGCGGCGAACACCCCCCAAAATAGTTTCTCTTATCGAAAGAGACAAAGTGTTGGCTGCCTTACCTGCCCCTCGGGGGGTGAAGACGGGGACTCCTGACTAGACGAGGCCACCACCGACACATACTCGCTGGAGCTCTCGTCGTACTTCTGGAGCTTGAGGACCGGGGGGTCCTCCCCACACAGCCACACCGTGCCGAAGAAAACTATCTTCCTCACCCGTTTCACCACGCACGCTTCTTCCTGGCTCGACAGACACACAGACAGCTATAGTGGGGTTATCACGAGAACAACCTTTCATATATCTTCCTCACGCACGCTTCTTCCTGGCTCGACAGACACACAGACAGCTATAGTGGGGTTATCATGATAACAACCTTTCATATATCTTCCTCACACACGCTTCTTCCTGGCTCGACAGACACACAGACAGCTATAGTGGGGTTATCACGAGAACAACCTTTCATATAACCAGGTGAGCTGCAGCTCTCACTAACATCTGATCAGATTTGGGTTGAATCTACTGTTTTTCAAATCCAAATCTTGAATACGGATTTTTATTTTTTAAATATTGAGTATCGAATCTCAAATTTGAACTCGAATGTTGGAAAAATAATGTACATAAGAGGGAACACAGAAGTTATAAAATATAAAATAGATAACATAGAAGTGTGCAAAGCTTAAAAAGATTATGCATCAGCTTAGAGTTAGATTCAAAAGTAAAAATTCCAAAACTTGATAGTTACAAATCTTCGATAAAAATGACCAAAATTGAAAAGTTAAGTGTATTTTTTATTGAATATTTTTATCGGCAATTACTCTCAGTTGACAAATCCGGAATTTTGCTTTTGAATCGGAGTTAAAGCGTACAACTATACTAAGGTTCACAAACTACTGGCATTCATTGATGCTGTGTTTTAGTGGCGAGTGGACTCACCATGTCGACATCTTTACTAATGTAGCAAGGCTCGTCAACGATACTCTTGAGAGGAGTAAACTCGCTAAGTGTGCTATCTTCTGGCAGCCTCACCATCTCCCAACCTGCGAGGAACACTCGGAGAGTTAAAATACATTCAATATAACTGGGGGTGGTATTCTAGAGACCTTGAACCCTTAACAATAGGTGAGTTTTCGCGATTGACTTGGTTACAACTTGGTGATCATTATCAACATCACCACCATCGGTCAACGTTCCCGCCTCTGCGGGTCGTCTGACCCATCCTCTTCCATTCCTGTCGAACTCTCCAAACTCCTCTCAGCCACGGGTCTCCAGTCCTCTCTGTGTTCTCTCCATGTCCTTCTCTCCTTCTCTTTGCTCTGTAAGCTTTCTGTCCTTCATCACATGACCTAACCACGGCAACCTTAAATCTTGGTATCGAGCGCTATCATCCAAAATTGAGTGCAAAAACAAACAAGTTATTTTTATTAAACAAAAATGGTGGTTGTGGTATACAGGGTGGCTACAAGACATATTTTACAAAATTCCCTGACTTTTCCAGGTTTTCCAGGCAACATTTTTCAATTTTCCCCGACTACTTTTTTCCAATTTTAATGGTGGATTATGACTTTTGTTATTATTGATCATGTATTAAAAAAAAGTCTGTATCTACTAAACATAAACAATTTTATCAGTTATTTTAAAAATTAAAATGTTATTGTATTTAGGTATTATTAACTTAAGTTTTAGTGTTAAGTTGTGAAATTAATGGGATATTTTAGACATAATTTTTTAATTCCCTGACTTTTCCTTATTTTTAGTTAAATTCCCTGACATTTCCCTGTTTTCCCTGTCATCCAAAAATTCCCCGACTTTTACAGGTTTTCCCTGTCTGTAGCCACCATGGTATAGTATATCTAACCCCTGATAGGCCTAAATGTATGGATTGATGGAAAATGAGCTTTTTAATTTTATTCTTAGTTAGATTGGTGCTTACTTTGACTAGTCCTAGTATTTACAGAACATATCAAGCGTAACGTACTGATGTAATATTAAATAGGCCACAGTTTTTATGTATACATACTTACGGTTTTATATGCTAGGATCCAATGACTACGAAGTTATACTCGTTTGAATTTAACGTAAGGAGTCATGCTGTTGTGAGATTGGCGCACCATTCTCACTTCATTTGTCAATACTAAGCTATTAGTTTAGTCGAGGAAAGCGTCAAAACAAACCGAGGTATGGCATCGTCTCGGTTTTTTAAACACCCGTAACCAGCCGTGATACCAGGAGTGCAATATTGGTACAGTTGTAAGCAATGATAACAGGTCAATCATGAAAACACGCCTCGTATTCAAGGTTTGAGGATTCGGGGACTTTTACTAAAAAAAATAATTAATTGTAATTTATTTAAAAGCTGTGATATTCATTAGTGGTAAAGTCCCAAAATAATTACAGGAATAACTCAACAACCAGGGCCCAGACCATTAATATACCATTTAACTGAGTGTTTGACTGTTGCAGTGAATGCATTTTAACAAAAAAAGTTCACATTTATCTGTTATTTACATATAATGTTATTTCTTATGTTCATAATTTTTTCCAAGATAAAAATAAAAATTCAGGATTCAATATTTAGAGGTACAATCATATATTCAGTTAAGTGTTACATTAATGGTCTGGAGTTTGGAAGTTAAGTATGTCCTAAAGTTCGAGGGTCCAAGGATTTTTAGGTCCCGTCCCTGGTCGGAATCTATTTATAACCTGCCACAAAAATTAATTTTACCTCATTATAACACAATACTTTCTTATAATTCATTCATTATAACATTCAGTTTAAGTGTTAGATTACTGGTCTGGGGCCTGGTTGAAGTTCAATCGATAACAGTAGTTGTTTCTTAAACACCAATAAGCGGTATTAGAGCCCTAAAACAAAATTCTCTTGACAAAAAATATATTTTTTTTTAACTATTTGAGTCTCGAAACCTTGAACCTTGAATAACCTTAAGGATTAGTTAAGAAATGTTCGGAGATTACCAAAGAACTCACCCTCGTGAGGTTCCTCGTCCATCCGGAGTTTGCCGTAGTCGAGACGCTCCAACAGATTGACAAAGGAGGCCATACGCACCCACGCGTCTCCGGCCGGGCTGAAACCAGAGGTACACCGTTACCCCAGTAATACACGTATCCAAGATCTGTAGAGCGCGCAGATAAACTGTTTGTATTGTTATCTCTGAGCGAAACTAATGCGCAACTCACCCCACTCTGTAGTCCTGACAGGAAGGAGGCGGGTTCCATACCGTGCTGTGACAAACCAGCCAATCGCACCACACCTGGAATAATACACCGCACTCTCTCGTTATCAAACACTATCGGCTCTGTTAAAAACATACGTCTCACACGAGGGGCGTGGAAAACCTCATCATACCTTTCCCTCGGCTTCGAAACAAATATAAACTTTCAACTTGACTTAAAAAAAATAATTACAGCATCATCAATAAAAATAATTTTAATCTTTTACATCCATTAAGGTTTCCAACCTGGGGTCAGTATATTTCCCACCACCAGCTGGGTAGGCCAGTCGTAGCTTCATATGTTTTATAATCTAACTTAACACTAGGACAGGCACAACATCCAGTCACCCGCCTCGGTGGCGTAGTTGGCTAACGTGCTTGTCGTGTTGAGCTCGACTGCAGAGGACGGGGAAATCGAAGTTCGAATCTCGGTCGGGTGAACTGGGGGCGGTTTTTCCTAAATGGTTTTCCACTCTCCCTCCAAGCAAATGCGGGTTCACTTCCTCTAATTCGACCTTCCTAATTCCTAATCCATTAGAGTAATTAGTACTTAAAGCGTATTACCCGAACAGGTAGTAAGACGCGGAGCTAAGTATTATTATTAACATCCAGTCCCCAACCGTAAATTTATAACTTTGAAAGAGGAAACCCACATTTTACCAATGATACATTTATCGGCCATCCCAGGAATCGAACCTGGAACCCTTAGCTCAGAAGTCGGACCCGCTACCGACAGAACTAAGGTGTTGGACAGCTTTCCTCTTTACAATGCGATAAGAGGTTTTGTCAATTTCTTTCCCTTCTTTCTTATTGACATGACAAAGGGTGGTTGTAGGTGAAGAATGAAAGCAAATATAAGATTAGATATATTAGAGAAGTAGTTCCAGAAAAAGACACTGACAATTGAATTTGAAGCCGATTGGCCTTAAAGCAAGTGATACTTTCTCGCTGACATTCCAAACTTTACTTTAAGATTGCAACATAATTCAATATTTTTAGTCACACACACATTCTAGAAATGTATCACTCCATGAAGGGGTTACAGGATATCAGTCTAAAGAAATGGGCTATTAGGTATTATGATCCGAGTTAAACTTCATTGAGATCGCACAGTTTAAAATTGTTGCGGGAAACATTCTTTTGTTCATGGTGTCTACTCAACTTGACCAATGAAATCCCTGACTTTTTCCCTGATTTCCCCTGATCATTTCCTAAAATTCCCGAATCAAAAGTATTTCACATCCCTCTATCACCCTCTCCCACGTTTTCTTAACAATCTTTTTTATGGATCAAATTAAGTTTTCAAATTCAAATAAACATTTTTTTTTAAACTTTGTAGTAACACATTCTACTAAGAATTAGAAAATTTAATGATTATTATCTTTCATATTTTGAGTAAAACACTTTCTCGTTTTTGTTTAATTTACCCAATTCCCGATTTGTTCCCGTTTTTTTTCTCCGACCACTTCAAAATTCTTGGCTAATTCCAGTTTTCCCGGATGGTTTAACGTAATAAGATTCCTTCACATGTGCACCTAAACTTTAGCTAGAGGCACTCAATGGAGTAGTGTCGGGGCGACACAAAAATCACATAGTGACCTTGAAAATTTAGATTAGTATACTCAACGGGGACAACTGTATTAAAAGATACTTTCGGTGAGTATTTACTGGAAGGAATATGTTATTTTACCCTTGTATATTATTATTATTGTCATACTCACCGCGTCTTGCTACCCGTTGAGGCTATACGCACTTATGCTAATGTGTAATGGTAGGGTGATTGTGAGATTAAATGGAGGACCTACAGTTTAACGTGAGATCCGAACCACGGTGGAGGCCTGGCATTCCCCACATTCACAAGATGTCTTGTCAGAGGTGAAGGAAGGGTTTGGTAATCAGATAAATCTGTGTCGGGACCGAGGATTGAACCCCGGCCGCCAGCACAGAAGTCTGACACCTGTTCTACAGAGGGTGGTGTGGTTGAGTTACCTTGACCGCAGGGAGCAGCACCTGCAGGTCCTCACTGACTACAAGCCGGCTGTTGTTCAGGTCCGACTGTTCCGGAGTGTTCTCCAACTGTTCCTTCAAGAGTATCACACACTTCTCTAGGATGAGGTTGAACATCTGGAGCGACAACACCAGGGCACTCTCCTGGAGCGCAGACCTGTACCCGGCCTCCAGAGAATCTGTAAATAAACCTCATCTACAACATCTGGAGCGCAGACCTGTACCCGGCCTTCAGAGAATCTGTAAATAAACCTCATCTACAACATTTGGAGCGCAGACCTGTACCCGGCCTCTAGAGAATCTGTAAATAAACCTCATCTACAACATCTGGAGCGCAGACCTGTACCCGGCCTCTAGAGAATCTGTAAATAAACCTCATCTACAACATCTGGAGCGCAGACCTGTACCCGGCCTCCAGAGAATCTGTCAACAAACCTCATCTACTACATCTGGAGCGCAGACCTGTACCCGGCCTTCAGAGAATCTGTCAACAAACCTCATCTACAACATCTGGAGCGACAACACCAGGGCACTCTCCTGGAGCGCAGACCTGTACCCGGCCTTCAGAGAATCTGTAAATAAACCTCATCTACAAAATCTGGAGCGCAGACCTGTACCCGGCCTTCAGAGAATCTGTCAACAAAACTCATCTACTACATCTGGAGCGCAGACCTGTACCCGGCCTTCAGAGAATCTGTCAACAAACCTCATCTACAACATCTGGAGCGCAGACCTGTACCTGGCCTCTAGAGAATCTGTAAATAAACCTCATCTACAACAGTGGTTCACAAACTTCCTCGACTTGCGAACGAACCCCTGATAAACATCCATAGCCACACACTTAATTTTATACCTTTAAATTGACATATAACAGCTCCGATAGGTATGTTAGGGTACCCCGCCAAAAATAATGCTAGAGTATTGAAACTATGTAAGTACAGGTTTAAATAATTATACAATTATTTAAAAAATTAAAACTGAAATTAAATACGCACAGTAGTAACATTATCACATTTCCCATGTTTTTTAAACGGCACTGGAAATTGCTGCTCTGATATAACTGAAACACCTTCTTGTAATCACAAAAAAGTCCACACCGATTTAAGTTTCAAGATTGTTTACAAGTTTAACTCTTCACGTGCCTTAGGGAGTAGGATGCGCTTGCTTTGGTCGTTGTGGTTGGTATTAAAAGGTGGGGGTTCATTCGTTGTCCGAATGTTCCAGTGGTGAAGCCGATGTATCCAGCATCGCAGTAGTTGCATTGTAGCTGGTATATAAGATTTTGTAAATTATATTTACCACCTGACTTTACATACAGTAGCCCCATGGCTTCTTTGGTGCTGACTAACAGCTTTGAAAAGTTACCAGACCAAATTATGTATCCCTACTACGAACTATATGATCTGCAAAAACATGTGTTTAGCAGCTGTACCTTCTGACCGTCAAAATGTAGGTATATACCTAAATGTTGACTGTCAGAAGTGAGCTCTGAGCTGTCAGTCAGCACCAAAGAAGCCACGGGGCTACTGTAGTTATGTGAAGTATAGTATTTTTATACAACATTAAACAGTATTTTTTAAATATCACTACTTTGATTTGGCCTCGGGGATATCTCATATTATTCGGTTCTTTGCTTCACATTGAACAGTGGACTTGACACACTCCTAGATAGAAACCTGGGTCGGATGATTGGGGCGGGGGGTTATGACCGCAGCCGTCACCTCTTTGTCCAGTGGCAGCAATGTAAAGCGTGAATGGTTCTCCACACCGTGTCTCTATCCATCTTCTCTGTCGCCTATTTTAAAAACATAACAAGAGGATAAAGTTGATAACTCACCCTTCGGTTGAGTGTTCTCGATAGCAAACATGTTGAGTGCTAAGAGCTGTAGGAATCTGTTGGCGTTCAGAGGTACGGGCGAGTGCTGGAGCAACGCTCGGAACTCACGCAACATCTGCACGGCCGACTCCTGGAACGTCTCCATACTGAAAATATAAAACATTTCCCTCCAGATGCCCCCTCATCACATAACACCGGTGTAGTCAACAAGGATCCAGTTTCAGATAGTTTTGGAAAACCGCTCAATCCGTCTTAAAATGTTGCCACGCCTGAGCCTCTCGTCGACGTCTTATATTACTTAAACACTATGTTTAGTTTTAGTTAGGGATCGGGTCTTTAAGGATATTAACGACTAAAGGAGCCAAGAAAATAGTGGATTTGAGACGCAAACAAAGAGAAATGAGAATGGATTGAAATTTGTTTTTAGATCATTAATTCATATCAATGGTGATTCAGCCCCAACATAATTATAGGAAAAGCTCAACAACCAGTCCCCAGAATATTAATATAACACTCAACCAAATGTAATAATGAATGCATTATAACCCACTTCAGTGGCCGCATGGTCTAAGGCGTTACTCTCACAAGAGACTAAACCGCCGATGACTAGAATATCATGGTTCAATCCTAGCCAGGTGTAATGAAGGACCCCCCCAAAATGGTTTACCACTCTCTCCACATGCAAATGTGGATACACTTTCTTTACATTAAACCTTACTCATACCTAACCCATTATTGCAATTAGTACACAACACAAATGACATGGTGCTAAAAATCATATTTAGTTACTATTTCTATTTTTTTTCCAAGATTCAGATTAGTAATAAACGTAATAAAACTCACCCAATCTTTGTGAAGAGTTTGCCTTGCACATTCAGGTAACTTATAACAAACCTCTTGTTCACCTGAAAGTGAGGAACAAGCACAGGTCAATAACAGGTCAATATCGATACTTATTATTACTATCATTAGCACCCAGTCTTACTACCCCTTACGCTGATGGTAGGATGATAAGAGGCCTGGCAGCCCACACATTCACAAGGCCGAGAAGGTACGGACATGTAACAAGGATGGAAAACACTACAAGGGAGACCCATGAAATAAACGAGAAGAGCAAATATATTATTATTATTAGCACCGCGTCTTACTACCCGTTCGGGTTACACGCACTTACGCTAATGTGTAATGGTAGGATGATTGATGAGACGAAATGGAGGACCTAAGTTTAACGTGGAATTCGAACCACGGTGGAGGCCTGGACATTCCTCACATTCACAAGATGTCTTGTCAGAGGTGAAGGAAGGGTTTGGTTATCAGATAGATCTGTGCCGGGACCAAGGATTGAACCCCGGCCGCCAGCATAGAAGTCTGACACCTTACCCCTAGACCGCCAGAGTCACCAAGAGCAAATAACATCACGTGTACGACAGAAATGGAGAAAGCGAAAGACTGAGACATTTTACTAATCTTACCGCGCCACAGGCTGGTAACGGGTCGTGTGAGCTCACCTCCGCGCTGGAGAGACCGGCCAGCTCCTCCTCTTCGCTGTCTATCGCTCTCCGGTGCTCCTGAAGAGTCGACGTGGTGATGTGCAGTCTTCTCCCCCCCTCCGGATGCACCCAGAACTCCCGCCGTAGTCCCGCACCCTCCTTCTCCTTCATGCGCTCTCTCATCTTACCCTCGCGCTCCTCCCGACGCTTGCGCTCCAACTGCTCGTACTGACAACACACGAGACACATCGACAACGTAACCTCCGCCGCAACACTCCACGCTCCCCCTAGAGCATGTTTCTGGTAGCAGGAACCGAGACAGTGCCAGAGCTCCACAGTTTTAGTTGTTGTTTTATCTAGCACCGCGTCTTACTACCCCCTCGGGTTATACGCTTAAGTGCTAATTACGCTAATGGATTAGGAATTGGGAAGGTTTAATTAAATCATGAAGGCCTACTACAAAACAAAGTTTATTTAGGTGATTTCCCAAAACCTACCGAAAGCACCCAAAGTTGTAGTTCAACCAATTTATATATATAAAAAAATCAATCACCATGGGTATGCTAAGTCCATTATTTTAATTTTTTAATTAAAAGTTAGTTGAATCAAATAGAGTATTCTTGAAGCCAAATCAAATTTTGTATTTAAAAAAAAAAAGTTTAATATGCAAAATAATAGAATTTTAGGTATAAACATAATTTACAAAATGCTTTGTTGCAAACATAATCTAAATATTTTTAGTTGCGAAAGTTTTGTAATTGCTCAAAGACAATCTTATTGGTCGGTGATGATGACCGAACCCTGTTAAGCATCTGCACACAAACAACTTAAAACAAAACAAACCTTTTTCCTACTCTCATCAAATAATGCCAATAGTTTTTCTCTGGCCGAGTGGAAAGGGTTGGACGCCATTATACTCCTCGTGTAGTAATAGACAGCGTCCAGCTTTCTCCTCTGAAACAATTTAAACGACCGGGTAAAATAAATTGTACCAATGATATGGATGAAATAGTGCTCGTAACAAACTATATTATATTTGGAAGAAGGTCCCGGAAAGGTGGATAGAAACATATAAAAGGGGGACGAACACAATATGGCCTTTACAATGAAAAGAAGAACACAGTTCACACTTTACACTGCTGCCAATGGACAAAGAGGTAAGGGCTTTTTCTTGAAGAACATCAATCGCTACCTCCCAATCCCCCGACCCAGGTTTCATTCTATCGGAACTCATCAGGTAGGAGTGTGAAACGCGCAACGCAACTTCCTAAAAGAGGAAACAAAAAAACACAAAAGAGGAGAAAAAGGAAAATGGTAAAGAATGATAGGAGACATAGATAGCAACATGTCTTTAAGAGACATCCATTACCTCTTTGTCCATTGGCAGCAGTGTAAAGTGTGAACTGTGTTCTTCTTTTCATTGTAAAGGCCATATTGTGTTCATCCCCCCCTTTTATATGTTTCTATCCACCTTTCCTCCACCTTCTTCCAAATATAATACCATAACAAACTATGTACCCTCCCACTACTGTGACTTTTGCGGCGACCGCGTGAAAATGTGCAAAGACGTCCCGAGCTTTGGCGACAACAGAACTGGCTGTTGCGACATGACAATGCCCGTCTCACGCTTCCCTTTTCACCCGGTAGTTTTTGGCCAAAAACAAGATGGCTCTCATCTCCCACCCCCGCTATTTCACTGATTTAACCTCCAGTAACTTCTTTCTAGTTCCTAAAATGAAGATCGCGCTGAAGGGCCATCACTTTGACCCCGTTGAAAAGATCCAGGCAGAACCGCAGGAAGTACTGGACACTATCACAGGAAACAACTTCCGGGAAGAGTTCCAGAAATGTGAGAAATGCTGGGGCCGGTGTATACATGTGGAAAGGGAATCTTTCAAGGATGATGGCAGCCACAAGGCCCTATGGTAAGTTTTACGAGTTTTATAACATCAGTCCGGAAAATTTCTGATATCACCTCGTTTATACCAATTATTATTATTATTATTATTA
>CABFOW010005968.1:13504-28090 GCA_902141385.1 Timema californicum
GAGGACCTACAGTTTAACGTGGGATCCGAACCACGGTGGAGGCCTGGCATTCTCCACATTCACAAGATGTCTTGTCAGAGGTGAAGGAAGGGTTTGGTAATCAGATAAATCTGTGCCGGGACCGAGGATTGAACCCCGGCCGCCAGCACAGAAGTCTGACACCTTACGCCTAGACCGTATACCATTTATTAATGGTTCTACTACAATTTAAAGATAGTTTTGGTCAAACTGATTCCACTTCAATCTTAGTTAAGTTAGCAATAATTTTATATAGGAATTTTATTTTGAAACCTCTGCATATAATATAATGGCAAATATGTTAATTTTAAAATAAACAGAATATGTTCTTTTGATTAACTTTGTCAAAATTTAAATAAGCATAATTAATTTTAAGTCTAAAATGAAACTTTTAACTTTGTAATATTTCAGATTAAATAAACCAAATGATAGGCCCAACCCGTGAGTGAATGAGAAAGCAATGTTTATAACGTGTTTCATTTTGAAACATTTCGATACAATGGTGGCACACGCTAGTTTGTTTATTGTTAACTTAATTCAACTATCTTCATGAAGGGAGCAAGAAAGTGAGTGTTTCAGTACTCACCCCATATACTGCCAGTATTGCCAACTGATAGTACGGCCTGCCATTCTTTGGATTCAGATGATGGGCCTTGAGGTAACATCTGGAACAAACCACGAGTCACCTGTAACACCCCTGGTGAGCAGCATTTCGCATGTCACATGTCACATTCTCGTGAGCGAGACTGGTCATTCTCGTGAGCGAGACTGGTCATTCTCGTGAGCGAGACTGGTCATTCTCGTGAGCGAGAACTGGTCATTCAAGTATTAATTATGCTAATGGATTAGAAATTGGGAAGGTTGAATTAGAGGAAGTGAACATACATTTGCGTGGAGGGAGAATGGAAAACCATTTAGGAAAATTCACCCCCCAGTTCACCCGACCGAGATTCGAACCTCGGTCTCCCCGTCCTCAGCAGTCGAGCTCAACACGACTAATGCGTTAGCCAACTACGCCACCGAGGCGGGTCTCATCATTAAGCTCTTGGCAGACAGTCTTGTCCTTTGTCCTGGAGGGAGGGAGGGAGGGGTAGCTGCTGGTGACTGGGTAAACAGTTACTACTCTCAACAAGGGGATGGGGGAGGTCTTGAGGATAGGAAGGTCAGTGAGTGAACTATCTTAGTAAGGTCAACTAACAAACAAATAGCTCTGAACCAAGAGAGGTGGATTAAAGGGAAGGTTCAAGGGAAGCTAAAACTGGGGGAAGGTTCAAGGGAAGCTAAAACTGGGGGAAGATTCAAGGGAAGCTAAAACTGGGGGAAGGTTCAAGGGAAGCTAAAACTGGAGGAAGATTCAAGGGAAGCTACAACTGGGGGAAGATTCAAGGGAAGCTACAACTGGGGGAAGATTCAAGGGAAGCTAAAACTGGAGGAAGATTCAAGGGAAGCTACAACTGGGGGAAGATTCAAGGGAAGTTAAAACTGGGGGAAGATTCAAGGGAAGTTAAAACTGTGGGAAGATTCAAGGGAAGCTAAAACTGGGGGAAGATTCAAGGGAAGGTAAAAATGGGAAAGATTTGATTCAATTCAATGATCTAGACTCCAGTGGTACGGAAATCAATCCATCTTATGTCAAATATAGATCGATTCAGTTTGGTTGGAACAAGTCAAATAAAGATTGTTCCAGAGAGTGACTTAAATAATAAGAGTTCGGTGTACTCACTGCCTGGACTTGCCGAAGTTGGACGATTCATTGACCTGCTCCTTGTACCTGGCAAGGTCCCCCAGAAAGAGAAATATCTTCTGAGCGGCAACCAGAACTATGCTGACGTAATTAGAGTTCTTATTGATTACTTGCTGCATAGAAATGTCCGAGTCTAGGTCGACATTGTATGTTTGCTCGAGAACTACCAACAGGTTATCCAGAAACACCGTGCCCTGCAACATAGGCAACGCGCATACGCCAGATAGTAGAGGAAGCAAGATTGAGACGGTACAGACATGTCATGTGGATGTGGGGTACAACTATGAAGCTTGCCGATAAAAATACTAACAGCTCAACTACTCATTTATGTTCAATTATTACTATTCTGAGATATTATATACATTACAAATAAATACTTGTATGGAAAATATAAAGTACCGGTAATTGAATTAAATGATGTGATAATAACGTTTAGATTAAAACTAATTACATGGTGTCTACTCAACTTGACCAATGAAATCCCCGACCTTTTCCCTGATCATTTCCTAAAATTCCCGACTAAGAAAGTATGTCAAATCATCCTAACTTGCACCCCCCCTCACCGCCCTCATTTTTCTGTTAACCTTTTTTATGAATAATAATAAATTTTAAAATTTGAATATTTTTTTAATTCGTATTAAAATTGTTTGCTATTGATTAAAAATATATTACACAGCTACAAACAAAAAAATGACATTATAATTTACTGATTTAATGATTATCGTATTTCATATTTTGAGTAAAATATCATTTTCCCAGATTTTTATTGTGATTTACCAAATTCCCGACTTATTCTCGTTTTCCCCCCGATCACTTCAAATTCCCGGCGGATTCCCGTTTTCCCTGATTTTCCCGGATGGTAGACACCCTGTAATTATTATATACAGTTGTTCTCACAAACTAGTGAGTACCTCCTCGATGACAGAGAGCACCGTGTTCTTGTATAGCTCCTTGTTCTCAGGATTGGCGTCCTCCGCCATGCTCTTCCTCAGCAGCTCGATGATGCTGTAGAAGAGCAACTTCCACATGTATTGATCCACGTTGTCCTGCTGAGAAAACCTCAGGTCTTTCACCAGGAGGGTGTGCCAGGATTGCTGCAGGAACTGTCTGTAAGCACATTACAAGCGTCACTTCCTGTAGGAGGGTGTGCCAGGAACTGTCTGTAAGCACATTACAAGCAGTCACTTCCTGTAGGAAGGTGTGTCGGGAACTGTCTGTAAGCACATTACAAGTGTTACTTCCTGTAGGAGGGTGTGCCAGGATTTCCAAGAGAGACAAGCGTGTTTCAGAATGGAAACTTATTTAGGTTTTTGGTAGTAAAGATATATTTCTTGGCTGTGGTTAGTATTTATATAGACCTATTAAACAAATAGTAATAGTAACAATATTAATAATAATATAGCTAATCTTATAGAAAGAAAGAAACTATCTTCTGTTGTTTACTCCCAAAAAAAGTTGTTTCTAACAGTTTGTCTTTATATTCAAAATGTAGTAATCCATTGTTGTATAAAGTGTATCCCCTCTCCTCTCTATGTGTTATAAAGGCAACAATGCTGGTATATTACTCTAGTTGTGTTTTAACGTGTGTGTGACTATTTCTACTAGAATACAGAAGTTAGAAGATATCATCTTTGTGCTTTGGATTAACACCACATTTTACCTCTTTCCCTGGACGGGCTTTCTTCATCCAATTTACTCTTAAAAGTTTATTTTTCCTTTTTCTTTATTTTTATCAATTTCCTTTATTATAAAATTATTTAGCCATTGGGCCACCTCATTTTTAAACAATAATATGTGTTAATAATACTAGAAAATCAAATGTTCACGTGGGCAATTTTTATTTTGCTCATTATAGTAGGTTGGAATAAAAACTAGAGTTAAAATGTACAACCATAAATATAAGGGATTAAATGCAAAAGTTACAAAATAAGAGTGACCCGCCTCGGTGGCGTAGTTGGCTAACACGCTTGTCATGTTGAGCTGCTCGACTGCTGAGGACGGGGAGATCGAGGTTCGAATCTCGGTCGGGTGAACTGGGGGTGGCTTTTCATAAATGGTTTTCCCACTCTCCCTCCACGCAAATGCAGGTTCATTTCCTTTAATTCACCCTTCCTAATTCCTAGTCCATTAGAGTAATTAGTGCTTAAAGCGTATAACCGAACGGGTAGTAAGACGCGGTGCTAATAATAATAATAATAATAATAATAATAATAATAATAATAATAATAATAACAAAATAGAGTGTGCAATGAACAATTTATATTAAATCTAAAATGACGAAAAGAAACAAGATGGGGGCGGGGAGATGAAACAAAAGAGCGAAGTGAGAGGCAAACTTTGGAAACGTGGATATATTGAAACCCAATGAAAGCACAAGGCAACTACCAGAAACTCGCGGAGGTATGGTTTACCTGATATAGACTATCCTGTTCCAGTCTCGGAGGATTCCTCCGGAGCTCAGGATCCACTGCAACTCTGCGTCTGCTCTCTCTATATCCAGTATCAGCCTTTGAACTGTGAGCCTGACGGAAACTGACAAACGCCAATGTCAGAACAATACGGGTTCACACAAACAAGGTGGGACTGAGTTATGTGATGATGGAGTAAATATCTAAGCTATTATATTCGATAATTACGCCTGTACCCACATCTACAGTAGCCCCATGGCTTCTTTGGTGCTGACTGACATCTTCGAAACGTTACCAGACCAAATTATGTATCCCTACGCCGGACACAAATGATCTGCGAAAACCTGTGTTTAGCAGCTGTAACTTTTGACGGTCAAAATTTAGGTATATACCTAAATGTTGACTTTCAAAAGTCAGCTGTGATCTGTCAGTCAGCACCAAAGAAGTCATGGGTCTACTGTAAATATCATATCTTAAAATCAACAAAATTACGCCCAGAAAAGGGAATATAACCCGGGACCTTTGGCTTAGTACACCAATGCACTGAGCTATCCAGGAATCGTCCTGTGCCCAGGGTAGCTCATATTTTAAGCAGAGTCTGTGATGGATGTGTAATCGATCACATATATGCGGCCGACTATTTCCGCAAGTCAGGGCTATCAACAAATTGTTGGGTGACCTACCTTTGCGAATAAGGGGAGTACCAAGACGGCCTCGAGTTCCCGAACTGCTCCTCGAGCTCCTGCAGCTGCGATGTGGCCCCAGTGTACGAGACGAAGCCAGGGGAATGCGACAAATCAGGCGCCGGTTCATTCTCCCTGGACAACCAATCACCAGACAGACTCACTTTCTCTGTGTATGTTTGAAGGAGGTACAGGAAAGGTGGATAGAAAATATAGACGGGAACGAAGAACACAATATGGCCTTTACAATGAAAAGAAGAACACAGTTCACACTCTACACTGCTGCCACTGGACAAACAGGTAATAGCCGTACATGTTCGTATTTCAGTGTCCTATCAATCTTCACAAATTCCCCCTTTCTCCCATTTGTGTTTTTTGGTTTCCTCTTTTAGGAAGTTGCGTTGCACGTTCCACACCCCTCCCTGATGAGTTCCGATAGAATGAAACCTAGGTCGGGGGATTGTTCTTCAAGAAGAAGCCCTTACCTCTCTGTCCAGTGTCAGCAGTGTAAAGTGTCTCATTGTAACAGCCATATTGTGTTTTAATCCCTTTGTCCTGTGCCTTCCTCCAAACGCAACAAAATGTACCTCAAAGAGCGAGAAGAGGTTATCTTTATAGAGTCACTTTCTCTGTGACATTATGGAGGCAATCAAGATGTTGTTCTCAGTCTGTCGATAATATTGAACCCTCACCTGTTGTTTTGGGCCGGGGCCGATGGAGTGTTCCTGTTGGCCGAAGAAGACGACACGATGATCGGCTTGTTGGGGTTGTTGTGGTCAAACAGCTGTCGGAAGACGGTCTGGTAGGAGGGCGGGGGGACCGACATGTCCGGCGGGGGCAATACCAGGATCCCGGGGCTACTCACGTCCTGGTTCCCAAACTCTTGTGGTCTGCCGGAGACCCTGACGTGCTCCTTGTGTGCCATTTTATCCGCCCAACCAACCTCGGCGACCGACACACCCTGACTAGACTTCTCTTTCCTCACCCTAGTGTTGACACTCTCCCTGCTAGCCTCCTTCCCGCTTCCTCGGTTGTTCCTATCTCTGCTACCCGTGCGGTGGTGATACCTGTCCCAGGGGTCCCCCTTCTCTTTGCGGGGATACCTGTCCAGGCTTGTTTCTCTGTCCTGACTGCTGCGCCAATTGGTGGTGTCCGCAGCGTTGTCCCTGCGATGGAACAGCTGGTTCTCCTGACTGCCCCCGCGCTGATTTCTGATCTGGCTGTTACCGCGACCACTCCTATCCCTGCTGTTGTTACGTTGGCTCCTGTTCTGGCCGGTATTGTGCCGGTTCCTATCCTGACTGATGCCGCGCCGCTGGTTTTGGCTCTCGGCCTGTGTATTCTTGTCGTGACTGTTCGGATGCTGGTTCCTATTGTATTTGTCATCTCCTTGGTTTCTGTCCCTGCTTACGTTGCTGCGTTTCCTATTCTGGCTGTTCCCCCGCCGGTTCCTGTCCACGCTGCTCCCCCGCTGGTCCTTGTTCTGGTGGCCGGTGTTGGGGTTCTTATCTCTGCTGTTGGCGCGATGGTTCCTCCCTTGCCCGCTCCTCGGAGTGTGGTTCCTGTTGTTGTCCCCGGCCAGGCGCTCGGGACTGGTCTCTCCGCTCATGCTCCTGCAACCAGAGGACACGTGGTGGTTCACCGGGCTACCGACACTTACCTCCACAGTCTGGACCGACCGCAACAAGAGGAGGACACCTCGTTTCATTCACACATGTGCACACATGAAGCAGTCAAGTGCAAACAAGGGAAACAGTTAAGTGCAAGGAAATGTAGCAACACTTTCACAACTGTAAAAAGAACCATTTTAAGCAATTTTTTAGGAATTATATTATTATTATTATTACTTATTATATATCTTACTACCCGTTCGGGTTATACGCACTTACACTAATGTGTAATGGTAGGGTGATTGTGAGATGAAATGGAGGACCTACAGTTTAACGTGGAATCCGAACCATGGTGGAGGCCTGGCATTCCCCACATTCACAAGATGTCTTGTCAGAGGTGAAGGAAGGGTTTGGTAATCAGATAAATCTGTGCCGGGACCGAGGATTGAACCCCGGCCGCCAGCATAGAAGTCTGACACCTTACCCCCTAGACCGCCAGGTCACCTAGGAATTATATTGACTTGTTTGGTTGGTCAAGTAAAAAAAAATCACAAAATATACAAAATTGTATCTATATAATTAATTTACTAAATAATAATAATGTTGTATTTGTTATTTACGATGTAATAGACATGACAAACAAAATATGATTTGTCAGTGGTGCCAAACTTTTAAATTTGATTTTAAATAGTTTTTACTTTAAGGCGTCAGCAAGAACTTATCAATCGCTGTCGAGCCACACGGCTTAAAATTACAATGGCCTGTGTTGTTTTCTAGAACTAGTTCTCTATTCTGTCTAAGCTTATACTCCCCTTTCTCCCCTCGATTACAAACACCCTCTGTTTATTATGTCAATAAGAAAGAGAGGGAAGACAACTATTAAACTTGTAGACGATGTGTACCCCTTTTTAGACCAAACACGCCCCCCCCCCCTTTGGTTGGCACACCCCTTTTACACAACTTTGTAGTCATTTTTTTTTGCTGCGGGTTTTAGTCATATTTCCAGAAATAGATTGTGACATCGAGGGGAAGGGGGGGGGGAGGGGAGGGGAATGAGTCTCCACGTATTCTCAGTCTATGTGCAATTTCTACCAAAGGTAGCTCAGGTCAGAATCTATTTATAGAATATATTTTGGGAAATACGAACGAAGAAGCTGACGGAAAGGATGCAACACAATCAAGTGACAAAGGAGCCTATTCCTGTAGGGTCAATAACCTTAGGTACAGGGGTACACTTTTGAACACATACAAACTATCGTGTCCCTGGGGGGTGAAACCACAGCCTAGTGCACTGTGAATGAGTTTCCGGCAATGTTTCATTATCTGGGTGAAACTGCGAGGAGGAGATTCTCAAGAGAGATTCTAAAGAACAGTGGAAAAAAA
Organism: Timema californicum; assembly: GCA_902141385.1. Lineage (NCBI taxonomy): Eukaryota > Metazoa > Arthropoda > Insecta > Phasmatodea > Timematidae > Timema > Timema californicum. The sequence continues at coordinate 21,351 of CABFOW010005968.1, forward strand.
TGCGACATTTTTTTAAAATGAAAAAGCTTTTAAATATAAGACAAACTCATAAAGGATTGCTTGTGTATTAGGATTGGGTAACAGTCAAAGAGACTAAAGTTAGGATTGGGTAACAGTCAAAGAGACTAAAGTTAGGATTGGGTAACAGTCAAAGAGACGAAAGATGGAAACAGATATATTCAAATAACAGCAGAGAAGGCTAACACGAGAACAAAGAAATCTAATTAATACTATCCCAGCCACAAGCACTGAGCATTGTTGTCAAGAGGTGGGTATTCGCGTTTGACCCGGTATCGACGTTAACAACATGTTTATGATCGAGACGATACCAGAGCTCAGTTTGGTAACGCTTCCCTTGACCAGACTAAACAGTACGTTTACGACCAACGAGCCGAGAATTTGAGCGCCAATTTCAAGACAACATCACTTATTATGTTAGATTTAAACAAGTATAACTTCAGTCGATGGATTTTAAGATTTGTGATTAAAATGGACAGCAATTACTATCTATAAATACATGAGAGTAAGTAGTTACTTAAAAACCGTTTAGTTAGAGATAAAAGAGAATACTATATGATAGGTCTATTTAATATTACATCAGTACATTATGCTTGACATGTTTTGTAAATATTAGGACTAGTCAAAGTAAGCACCAATCTAACAAAGAATAAAATTAAAAAGCTTATTTTCCGTCTATTTGCAGTACATAGGGTAGGATTGCATAAATTCTCCTACCAGCTGTTAGATCTACTCCGCCCCAAACACCATTTTTGTTTAAGAAGAGCAACTCAAAATTGTTATCGCGCTCCACTTTGGTCAAAACCATTTGGTTGTAAGCCCTCGATGACCAAGACGTAACCAAGTCAATCGTGAAAACTCACCTGTTACTGCCTGTGGCTATTGTTGAAAATGTGTGAAATCAGCAAGAGTTCTGACCGAGATGGGTTTAGTTATCTTTAAATGTGTGTGAAGTTTTCAAAAACTTCGGCTTTGCTTAGTATTTGGCAGTTTCGACTTTCAATTTGAAAATAAAATTCTGAATATGGCAATTACAACACTTCACCATTAAAAATATTTAAAGTTAATATACAAGTTTATGTTCAGTTTTTTTTTTAATTCAGGCTGTTATTTACATCATAAATTAATGTCCACTAGACAAATATTTAAAATAATTAAATTCCATGTTGTGATAGTTGTTTAATTTACCAGTTTAGGGTGAAATATTTTAAGTGTGTTTACAACATATGATCTTGTAAATTATATTTAATATCAAAAGTTATTTCTAATAATGTTCATGTTTATTCGGTAAGGACTAGTAATAATTTATAAAATAGTTAAATCTTCATTTTCACCCCATTCTCCTTATTTTATAAATATTTTTTCTTCTATGATGACGACATGTTTCGCTGAATCTTACAGCATCTTCAAGTCTTGTCTGTATTAAAGATGATAGATTTTTACTTCATACTATTGGAAAGTGTAATAATTAAAACGCTAGTCTGATAAGAAATGTCTATATGCCATCGTTAGGGTGACATTATTGTGATAATTAAGTGTATTATTTTATAAATTAAAAGTTCTGGTGTTTCTTTTATTTTTATAGTCTTTTATTATATTTTAAATGAATGAACTGTTTACTTTTTAGCTAGACATCACACGCATTTTATATTTTGATAAAAAGCCTGACTATTGCGTTACATGAATGTTAGCTATACGTGTTCTTGTCAAGAAGGAAGGATCACACCAGTAGTGAGGAGATGGGCGCATTTGAAGGGGTATATCAAGCGACACTTCCTTCTCGAAGCTTCCTACAAGGCCATCCAGGTGCGTCTCTTTCCACAGAAAGCGCGTTGTCTTTTTAAACAGAGACGTAGAAGGATTTCACCACACCTTGCAACTCGACAGTTCAACAAAAACAAATCTTACTACCCGCTCGAATATTAAATATCTTAATTTTGAATATATTATTATTATTAGCACCGCGTCTTACTACCCGTTCGGGTTATACGCACTTACGCTAATGTGTAATGGTAGGGTGATTGTGAGATGAAATGGAGGACCTACAGTTTAACGTGGAATCCGAACCACGGTGGAGGCCTGGCATTCCCCACATTCACAAGATGTCTTGTCAGAGGTGAAGGAAGGGTTTGGTAATCAGTTTTGAATATAGATTTGAATAATAAATTAAATTATTGATATGTATAATTCCATATCATTACAAAAGTTTTGAAAATGTTATCTAGTGATTATATTATACACATTGTTGATCAGCGCACTAGAATAGTATGGAGTAAAAATCGGATTATCTTTAATACAGACAAGACTTGAAGATGGTGTAAGATTCAGTGCAACATGTCATCATAGAAGAAAAAATATTTATAAAATTAGGAAAATGGAGTGAAAACGAAGATTTAACCATATTATCAATCTTAAGTTATATAATCATGCAACAAATCATTTTTTTTTACATCAAATAAATATTTTTATGAATATTTGATCTTCGGTTGGAATATTTCCTATTCTTAGATTTGACTTTATTCCAAGTAGGGAAAGTGACCTTTGCAACCCGTTATTTGCCTGTTCGGGTGAACATCTGTCAAGGTTACTGGTGTTTCGTGGTAGTCGTTACCGTGACAAGTTTAAACCGACTGTATTTTTATATTTATTTAGCACCCCGTCTTACTACCCGTTCGGGTTATACTCTTTAAGTACTAACTACTCTAATGGATTAGGAATGGGGAAGGTTGAATTAGAGGAAGTGAACCCGCATTTGCGTGGAGGGAGAGTGGAAAAACCATTTAGGGAAAAAACCACCCCCAGTTCACCCGACCGAGATTCGAACCTCGATCTCCCCGTCCTCAGCGATTGAGCTCAACACGACAAGCGCGTTAGCGGACTACGCCACCGAGGCGGGTCTAAGGCGACTGTAATAGATGTTGCAAGATAAAAGCTGTATTGACATTGGCCCAAGTTGTTCCAAGAGGAGGTTTGCTCTCTGGACCAGTTGTTGGGTGACGAAGAGTCCGGGCAGTTTGTCCCGTGTAGTCGAAACAAAGAAGGGGGTGTTTTGCGGTGCAGCAACCAACGAGTCATGCACTAGTGCCAACGTCTACAGCCACTTCTATATGGGTATATATTTGAGGTGCGAATATCTTTATAAACTTGCAAGCAGAGAGATTTTAAACCAACTTTACGGAGGAAATATTTGATCACCTTCACACGTGACCACTGTAGTCTATTTAATTATTTAAACTGTCCGATGATCAGGTGTATCGAGGCCCGGCATTCCGCTAAATAATGTCGATAAAACAATACTTGACTAGAGTATTATCGTTAAGAGAGAAAGAGAAAGAGAAACATATAAAAGGGAGAGAAACACAATATGGCTTTTAGAATTAACACACTTTACACTGCCGACACTGGACAGAAAGGCGAGGAAAATTGATCGGTACCTCCTAATCCCCCCCGACCTAGGTTTCATTCTATCGGAGCTCGTCAGGTAGGGGTGAAACAAACAACGCAACTTCCTATAAAAGGAAACCAAACGATTGTATAAAAGGGAGAGAAAAGAATGGGCAAAGAATAATAGGATACTGAGATAGGAACACAAAAGAATAGAACGAAACCTAGGTCAAACGAAAGGGCAGTAAAAAGTGACCTTCTTCAAAAGGTAGAGATTACATTTTTGTCCAGTGGCAGCAGTGTAAAGTGTGAACTGTGTTCTTTTCGATGTGAAGACCCAAGTTGTGTAAAGCTCCCTTTAATTTGTTTCGGTCCATCTTTCCTGCACCTTCTTCGTTTAGAAACACATACCTATGAAATCGACAAGAAATTTCCCTTCAAGAGATAATTAGTCAGAGTTATGTCACCTCGAATATATAGCCATACTCGACGAGAGGGAGTGCACACTTACCTCTCGTCTATTTTGCCTTTGTCTTTACGCCGCCTGCAAACACAAACAATCCAGATCTATAACAAGGCAAAAACCGGCCGGTTTGCTCAAAGAGTGAACCGTATCGCAGCAAGCCAAGAATTACCGTACACAATACACCTCTGAGCGGCCGAAAGGAAATTGAGACGAAGTTTCAATCACAGAGGACCACGTTCACTTCCTTCTGGAAATGGAATCCTCAAACCCTTCGACACTTGAGGATATTCGAAAAAAATACCAGATACAGCTATAACACTGCTTATAGGTGGTTCAGTCCCAGTCATTTATAGTAAAACCTTAACAACCAGACCCCAGACAGTTGATTTAACACCTAACAATGTATTTTAGCAAAGGTGTTGACTTTTATTTCATATTTATACTTTATATTATTCATATAGTCCTTAAATTTTCCCCCAGTTTTAGCTTCCCTTGAATCTTCCCTCCACATTTAGCTTCTCTTGAATCTTCCCCAGTTTTAGCTTCCCTTGAATCTTTCCCCAGTTTTATCTTCCCTTGAATCTTTCCCCAGTTTTAGCTTCTCTTGAATTTTCCCCAGTTTTAGCTTTACCTTGAATCTTTCCCCAGTTTTGGCTTCCCTTGAATCTTCCCTCCACATTTAGCTTCTCCTTAATTTCCCCAGTTTTAGCTTCCCTTGAATCTTCCCCAGTTTTAGCTTCCCTTGAATCTTCCCCAGTTTTAACTTCCCTCAAATCTTCCCCCAATTTTAACTTACCTTGAATCTTTCCCCAGTTTTAGCTTCTCTTGAATCTTCCTCAGTTTTAGCTTCCCTTGAATCTTCCCCCAGTTTTAACTTTCCTCGAATCTTCCCACAGTCTTAGCTTCCCTTGAATCTTCCCTCCACATTTAGCTTCTCTTGAATCTTCCCCAGTTTTAGCTTGCCTTGAATCTTTCCCAGTTTTAGCTTCCCTTGAATCTTTCCCCAGTTTTGGCTTCCCTTGAATCTTCCCTCCACATTTAGCTTCTCTTGAATCTTCCCCAGTTTTAGCTTCCCTTGAATCTTTCCCAGTTTTAGCTTCTCTTGAATATTCCCTCAGTTTTAGCTTCCCTTGAATCTTCCCCCAGTTTTAGCTTCCCTTGAATCTTCTCCAGTTTTAACTTCCCTTGAATCTTCTCCAGTTTTAACTTCCCTTGAATCTTCCCCAGTTTTAACATTCCCTTGAATTTTCCCCCAGTTTTAACTTCCCTTGAATCTTCCCCCAGTTTTAACTTCCCTTGAATCTTCCCCCAGTTTTAGCTTCCCTTGAATTTTCCCCAGTTTTAACTTCCCTTGAATCTTCCCCCAGTTTTAGCTTCCCTTGAATTTTCCCCCAGTTTAACTTCCCTTGAATCTTCCTCTCTTGGTTCAGAGCTATTTGTTTGTTAGTTGACCTTAAATGACTCTGACATCCTCTTGTTAATGATGAGAGAAGGGGTTGCTGGGCCCATTAACAAAAGATTTGGTTTTAAGAATCATTGAACCCAATAGGCAACTGTCCTGCTCTATATTTTAATTTCCAAGAATTTACCAAATTCTGCAAATGCTCCACTGACTATTCCTTGTTTTCCAGGTTGCTGAACTTGCTGTTTAAATATGTTTTGACGGCCACAAATACAAGAACGAGGTGTGCGCACGTCGTAACCCTTGACGTCAGACTCAAATAACTTCGAGTCGTTTATTATTTAAACTGTAAGTAAGAAGGAATCAACACAACTGACACATTTTTAATGTGTGCCGTAGGCAAGTTCTCAAAATAGAGTCGGTTGCTTAACACAAGGAAGCGCACATTTCATTTGAAAATTAAACCTTTTTAAGGCAAGATTTCTGGTTTATAGTTTTTTTTTGTGCAGTGTTATTTAGTTTTGAAGTTATCGTCGCAATAGTTACATTTTTTATTAGCTTTTTAATTATTGAATATCCATTTTGTTACCAGTTATTGTAAAAATGAACTGCTGTAGTTTACAGAGCTTGGTAAAATATTATTTTTCCAATTAATGAACTTCTTACCCACCTCTACTCCTACTTGATGGGGGCGACAATGACCCGCTACCCCTATTTCCCCGCATCCGAACGCCTATTTCTTAGAGTTATCGGACACTCGCTACCACGTCCAGTTCTGCCGGGACGTGCGAGACTAGCCAATTCAAGATCAACAAAAGGCGAGAAAAAATAAATCTCGATCTAGTTTCAGAAGTATACTTATTATTTTTGACAATATTAAATAATACAGTTGACCAGAAAATGAGCCACACTTTTTTTATACCAAAAAACAACCTTGTAAACGTTAATGTGGGCTATAATCGCCTCCTTAGATAATACATAACAGATGTTGTACCTTAGAAGACTTCACGTATCGAAATACTATTCAATGACCATCACAGCTGGTGGTGTTCTCTACCAATTAACTTGGACAAGTCTATTTAAAAATACAATATGGACCTTACTTGCCAATATATCTAACGAGCGCTACTCTTCACACATATTTCCCCGTTATATCGTGACCAGAAAGTTTGTTTTCTTACTAAATGTTGTCACCCCTCCTTGCCCTCCATCTTGAATAATTTTTTACAATTTGGTTAGTTAGATTAGGCCCTATTTTAATAATTTAGTTATTTTTAGATATAAGGATATATTATGAACAAGTAATATTTATTTTATTTCTATAAAAAAGCGAAAATTAGTTATTAAAGTGGGATTAATCAATGAATGAAAATGAAATATTTCAGATTTTCTGACATTTTAGATTTTGCATCCCCATAAATTATATATTGATAAAAAAAAATTGCCAGATAGATTTTTACCCCCCCCCCA
>CABFOW010005969.1:0-12073 GCA_902141385.1 Timema californicum
AGACTCATTAAGCCCACCCCTACAGATCAGTGTTATATATAGGCCTCCAAATATCCCTCTTAATAACTTCCTAGCATATTTTAAAAACATTCTAAACAATTTGACAGGGAAAAAATGCATATCATAGGGGACACAAACATTAATACAATTAATGATACAGTGTTTAATAATCTGCTAAGCAGCAATGGCTTTGAAATTTGCAATGAGCTAGCAACTAATAACTGACAACAATGAAAGTACATTGGACCAAATTATTTCAAATGTAGATGGCCAGGCTCTGTGGGTTTCAAAAATTAACAATAGTTTAAGTGATCGCAACATTCTAATAGTGGAATTGGAATCAAATTATATCACGGTGGAGAGGAAAAACAACACTGAAAATCAATGTGTAATTGATTACAATATCTTAGAACTTAGGCTTAATGAATCTCTGGGACAAATTAACACCAGCACAAATACAAATATGTTTTTTAGGAACTCATGACGATAGTGCAAAATGCTTTGTTCGCTGAAAGAAGGGGAGGTCAAATAATTACAAATAGTGTTCGCTATTTGCCTAGGTGTGGTTGAGCGAACAGTGAGCTGTTAAAATGTACGTGACAAAACATATTTATAAACTAGTTAAATCCAACCCAGAAAATACAAACTATAAGAGTGATTATATTTTAGCTAGGAATAATGTAACAGCACTTAAAAGAGGGTTGATGAAAAATTAATTTACAAAAAAGTTTATAAGCAGTAGTAATAATCCTAAGCAATAATGTCAGGAGATAAATAAGTCTCTTAATAAAAACTGTAAAGTTAATAATAAAATATCAAGATTGAAATTTATGAACAAGAAATATAATACAACTCTTGAAATGTCAGATATTCTAAATCTTTTTTTATAAATGTAGGACATAATCTTGCATTGAATATTCCTGTATATCCTGATGTTAAGTGGACATATTACACTACCACTATAATAATAATAATAGTTAGCACCGCGTCTTACTACCCGTTCGGGTTATATGCTTTAAGTACTAACTACTCTAATGGATTAGGAATTGGTAAGGTTGAATTAGAGGAAGTGAACCCGCATTTGCGTGGAGGGAGAGTGGAAAACCATTATAGGAAAAACCATCCTCAGTTCACCCGACCGGGATTTGAACCTCTATCTCCCCGTCCTCAGCAGTCGAGCTCTACACGACAAGCGCGTTAGCCAACTACGCCACTGAGGCGGGTCACTACCACTATAGATGGCTCATTTGCAATTTTCCTAACAGATGTAATGGAAGTAAAAAATATGATAGATCTTAGTAACTCAAAGAGTCTACCTATTGATTAATGTCCTAAAAAGTACTAAAACAATAATCACATTTTTTTTGCAGAGTATATATCTGTTCTATTTAATAAATCTATAACAGAAGGTCAATTTCCGGAACAGCTGAAAATATCAAAAAATTATTCCTGTATATAAGGGTGGCACTTCGAAATGTGATCCATCAAACTACAGGCCTATCTCACTTATATCCTCCATATCAACAATATTAGAAAAAATAATGAAAGTTAGATTAATTAGGTGTTTAGACAAAATAATTTTTTCCAAACACCCCCAATATGGATTTAGGGGTAAATCTGATACACTAGTGGCAGCTTTTGAATTGATTGACAAAATTCAAAATACATTGGATGACAATACTAAGCTATCTGGAGCTTTAGTTATTGATTTAAAAAAGGTATTTGACACTGTCAACCATAAAATGCTATTGTACAAGCTGTCTAAAATAGGAATAAGAGGAGTAGCTCTTGAGTGGTTTAAGAGCTATATTACTAACAGAAATCAATACACTTACATAAACAATCACGAAAGCAGTGTATGTGGTGTCACGTGTGGGGTCCCTCAAGGTTCGGTAATTGGACCTGTACTTTTTCTTATTTATGTTAACGTCATTTTCCAGGTATATTTTCAAGGCCATTTACAACTATATGCTGATGAAACAAGTTTGTTTTACATTGGACAATTTTTTTAAACTATAGCAGAGAATATTCAAACAGACCTGAAATTGTTACACCATTGGTTAAGAGTCGCTAAATCTTTGATCGTTCACCTCGAATTCGTTAACTTGACGTTAGAACATAACCTCAATTGCGCTTGGGTGAAATCTATTTAATAAGTTCCATTATCTAAAAATAAAGCCCAAATTTCATGTATCCACCTAAACAGAGATCTAGTATAAAGTCTAAGAATCAAATTATAATGTGGATTATATTAGTAGAAGTTAAAATTTCAAAAATAATTATATATTAAAATTGCCTGTAAAAGCATAAGTGCAGATGGGAAATAGCGTTTTTCAGGGTCGATTAATTCAAAATCTTATTCTATTTGGGAGTACCTACCTGAACAGAGATTTAGTATAGAGTAACTAGATCAACTTGTCATATGTGTTATAACAGCACAATTGAAATTTAAAAAACAACTAATATTTATATTATTTTAACCTTTTATCTTTTTTTATGACATAAAACCACTTTTACCTTTGTATTTATCGTCTCGAGTTCTTGATATTCATTGTATACTAAACCTAAAACGGCGCGAAAACATCAGCTGATTGACAGGTCTACCAGGCCAGCAAATCAAAATGTCATTGCTCACTTTATGCGGTATTAGATGAAGGAATGTTTTAGGAAACATAATTTCCCTTCCCAAGAAAGATATTTCTCTTTGTTGAAATTGAGTAAATTAATTTCCCCCCTCCCCTCCAATTATTTATGGCCCTTTTTCGCCCTTAGGACCCCATTCAACCTATTTTATGGTAATACAACAAAATAAAGGACAATGTAAATTATTAAAAATATATTAACAATGTTTAAAATAAGCCTCATTAGACAAGTCCGTCTCATGAACTCCAATGGACTATTAATATGCTCAGCTATAAATAAGAAACCACGGGTTTATACACTCTGTTAAAAAGAAAAAACAAACATTTTAAATTATAATACGTTAAAAAGACAAAACAAATATATTAAAATATAACTTACTGAAAGGACAAAATAAACACATTATAGTATACCAAAAATGTTAAAAATAATCTCAATGTGAGATAAAATCCAAATGAGTCACTTTATAAGAGTGACTTAAATGGGGTTTAAAAGATTTGCTTGATGAATAAAATGGAGTAATCATATGACTCCACCCTCACTGTCGTGTAATATAAAGCAAAGATCACCATTAAAATCAAGAGCCAGGCAAATAGGGGCATACTTGCAACACTCCACCAAAATGTGGTACACACTAAGGGGGGCATTGCAAAGTGTTGGAATTTGAGTAATTCCATCCACTCAATAGAGCATTTTAGTAGGTGAGCCTTGACCTGCAAGAAGATGGGCAGTGTCTTCTAAATGTTCTTTAATGTCTTCTTTTACTTTGTTGTTTTATTATTATCTATGATGTATATATGATCTGTACTATTGATTACAAGAATGAACAAATAATCATGAACAACTATGCTTTGTGTTTTAAATATGTATAAGATATGGAAACCATTAATTGATATAATAATACCATTTCCAACACAAAGCTCACAGATTGGAAGTGGATCCCTTCTTAATAAAAACCCATGGGTCAGAAATGTATGCTTACCACTTGTCATGCTTACTTTTATATGGAAGAGGGCCATTGCAACACACTGTCCCTAATGGACCACAGCTTGTTCTGAGCAGGGGTCAAAACCCATTGTTAGTGCCAGTTGCGTAAAACCCCACGCTGAACATACCCCCTTAGGCTTTAAATTTAAACACATGTCACCCAACTCACCCCAGGAGGCCTTGGCTGCCTGGTCCACCAGTTCCTTTCCTGAAAGAGCAGCATGACCATAAATCCAGCAGAAGGCGAGCCATGTGTTTAATAAACCAATTTTAAAAATTTGCTCATGTATCATCTGCACGAGTAGAATCCGGGAGTACAAAGTGGACAATGCCAACAGAGCACTCACGGAATCCGTGCAAATAAGAATATAACAGTGAAAATCATGTTATAAAAAACACAAATATTTAAAAATTGCGTATAATTCTGCTGTAAAAACACTCGATTCACCAGGTAAACCAAATTTAAAATGGGTCTCTTCCACAACGAAAGCACATCCCGTGGAAGTTCCTGATTTAGATCCATCCGTGTAGATGTGCTTATATCCCCAAAAGCGAGTAGAGAGGAGCTCATTAACGCTCCTTTCGTATTTAATGAGCGGTATAGTCGCTTTAAGGAACCTGGCAAGATCAAAGTGGCATTGATCAAGCAGTAACTCAACCTGGAGATGTTGGGACAGACTTTTTCAGGACTGTCCCACACACGATGAAGACTAATAGCATCGTGATACCAACCAGCCTTGTACTACAACACGTCTCTACTTTATAATATGATAAATAAAGTGTGTAATGTTTTTAGCCAAGAGAAATATTTAGTTGTGTGAACAATATCAAATGTTGTCTGTCAATAAAATATTAAAATAAAGTTTTTATTATTAATTTGATCAGTATAGTAAAATTACACCTTTATGTCTTTTCTTACACAGTTGGTAATAAAAAGGACCAAGTTACATTTTTCTGCAGAATTTTGTTGGCTTTCCCTTTAGAATTTAATTGTGTGTTAAAAAATATATACTTATAAAAAGTTTGAAAAATACTATATTTTTTTATTAAGATTGGTTACGTGTATTATCCTCATTAACCAGTTGAACATGTTTAAATTTAAATAAATATAAATGCTCTGTGAACAAGGGCTTACTAAGCCACCGATAGAATTTATTTGAGGTACCGTAGGAAGCCCTAGATAGCAATACCTAAGCGCACCACATCTTACAACCATTTTAACTCAAGCTTAACATATTTCAAAAGTTATTCTAATCTGTGAAGAAGAACAAAAATCTTCACTTTATTGTGGTAAGTATGTATTAATTTTAAAGTGTGTGTTTATATATTTTTTATTATGTTCATAAAGACGGTTTGGCAACTATTTATAAATTGAACACCAGGAAATTGATCTATAAGGATTATTATTTAATTTTAGATGCAGACTGAGTTAATGATATATGAAACAAATTATTAACTAGGTATTGTCAAGGTAGAGTCCAGTAACTACTAGGCTGTATTTGAATAGTCAAGTACACTTAACACGCACTTGAGATCGAAGACTGCAACAGACTATTCAAACGGCAAAATATCCTTTTCACACCCTTGAGTCCACAGCGCTGCTTCCTACCAATGATCTTGGAAACTATTTTAAACGCCATCTATCCGCCCAAATTAGCGTAGGTCACTTACAGATTTGTGGTGACTTATTTTCACTGCACATTGCAAATTAGCCAAATTATCCAACACTACAAAGCAACCAGTACATTTAACATTTGTATTCAAATATCACATTACTCTACGCGCTCTTTCTCTAGCATACAAGCAATTAAACAATTGCCGATCAAACACCGCATTGACTGCGTGTCAAGGGTAACTTGCTGTCACCCTTGGACTCAAGGGCCTGTGAAGTGTGCATTAGCACACTTCGTGACTTCAGACGGATCTGCACTTGATCATGTGATTGCTAGTGCAACTATTGAGTGAACGTCAAGGGCTGACGGTGCGTGAAAGAGACTATTTGGATACAGCCCTAGTGATTGTCATATTCAACTATCATTGGTGGGGATGAAGTGTCAACCTTGTCAAACTTTGTTTTCTAATGATGGGAGGGTCGGGTTTAAAATCTTGGCCCAGTTGTATCGAGAGTAGTTTAATTTAAATGGTTTTCAACTTCCCATTCAAATGTGGGTACATTTACTTTTAATTCTACCCCATAGCTGTACAAAAAAAAAAACACTTAAATATGGATCAACATCAATATGAACATTTACTTTTAATTCTACCCCATAGCTGTACAAAAAAAAAACACTTAAATATGGATCAACATCAATATGAATGGGTAGGTCTTCTTTTGGCAAAGTTATCTAAAGCCTTGTCTAGGTAGCCAAAGTGAAATACTTGAACCACTTTTTTCATTTTATTTCTTATATTGTTCTGTATAAGTTTGACAAAGGGGAGGAAAGAATGGAAAAAAAGAAAGGGCACTACCCTGCATATGGTAAAATATTTAGAGTAAAATGTGCATATAAATGGTAATGTTTACTATTAGAATGTGCATATTGTTCGAGTATCCCATATGCAGGTCCTACTTGATTCATTCACAATAATATAAGAGGGATGCTTGAACCATGATTATAAGGTGTTATTATATCAAATAAAATAGGCTTGGGTAGAAGCATATAATTAAGCAGCCTAAGTATAAACTAGCATGAGCTAGTTAGTAACTTTATTTTACTGTCATATTGCAGTATTAAAACACTTTTTAAATGAAAACCTGTCATTTTTGTAAATAAAACTTGGATCATTTAAATTTGATTCACTTTGTCCTTTATCGACTACTCCTTTGTCATCATTATCTGGCCATTTGAAGTTTGATCCTCGTGATGCGGCCATACTTAACTCACCAACCATCTGTGAGTTTTTACAGAACTTGGCTATCAAAGTGACTGACTGATCGTTTCTCTTGATAGACAACCACATCTCGTCTATTGATTGAAACTAGTTGTTCCTCATCTGAGCTATTGTGTAGGCCTAAGTATTGGGAGGATTCTGAAGATTCCTTGTCATCTTCAGAAGAATTATATGGCTCCACGAGGGTAATCTTTTTACTTGAGTAGAAACAATTGCCGATCTTTTCTTTATTCTTTGTTTAGTGTCTTCTTCTAGTGGGGTGAATTGGTGGTCTAGGGGTAAGGTGTCGGACTTCTGTGCTGGGGGTCCAGGGTTCATTCCTCGGTCCTGGCACAGATTTATCTGATTGCCAAACTCTTCCTTCACCTCTGACAAGACGTGTATTAATCATAACTTGTGAATGTGGGGAATGCCAGGCCTCCACCGTGGTTCAGGATCCCATGTTAAACTGTAGGTCCTCCATTTCATCTCACAATCACCCCTATCATTATACATTAGCGTAAGTGCGTATAACCCGAACAGGTAGTAAGATGCGGTGCTAATAATAATAATTATAGTGCAATCTTCTCTGGTGTGTGTCTGTGAGCTATCCAGGAATAAGAAATAACAGGATATTTAGATGCGGCTATAACCGCTATTACCAAATATATTAGCTTTGCTATTTAATCTATTATGATATGTGCACTCGTATTATTGCAATTGTACTAGTGACAAGCATAAAGCCAAGTACCAGGTCTAAGGAGGCTGTGTTATCTGAGAGCTCGTTATCTTAACTGATCACACATTTGTAGCCAACCATTTCTGTACGTCTCTCAAAGACTCTTCCTTAAAAATATGAGTGAATAATGACCCTGGGAACAGGACAATTCTTGGATAGCTCACCGGGTAGAGCATTGCTATTGTCATACTAAGCCACCTCTGTCAAGGTGTCAATTTTCAATTTAAATAATACCAACTAGTATTATTCAGCTGTTGCGTAATTATTGGCCTACCAACCCAAGCAACTATAAGCCTTACTGCTCTATTTATTTTTATTAGTGACATATTTATATAATTTAATATTAGCATCTTCTGCACACACATCTTCTGTAACACAATATGTTACATGTGTGACAAACTTAAGATTTCCTTAAAATAATAATGCTATTTTTTTTAAATAAGATATCTCAAACCCTTGATATAATATGCTTTTAATCTGTATAATTTTAAATATAATTAACTACTTGATATAATAATATAATATAATTAGCTACTTTTATAGTAGTCATCCACTAAGCAAACTGTTTTGGAATGTGTGTGACATGTAACAATTAACACTATTTCTTTATATGTTATATTTATAATATTTCAAATGTAAAAATTATAATTTTGTATTTTTTTGAATTAACATTTTGTATAGGTATAATGGGGTTTTAATGATATTGAACAGTATCTATTTACATTTACCTAATGTTTTAAACTTTTGTATACTATTTATATAAGATGCATTCACAAATAATTTGAAAATATTTAGAATAGACTTTAAATATAGATTTCAACCTTTATTTTTATTGCCAACACTTTATAGATAATGAAAAATCTATTTATTTTATCACACAGCAACACCAATTAACTAAATTGGCGGGGTTAATATTTTTAATGCCTTGGGACCACTTTTTGTGGATTCACCCATCTGTAAAATGTTGGCATCCTGTACCGTAAAGAACCCCCCTTGGTGGCGTGGTCAGGCAACTCACTAGCTTCGTGACAAGCTAGATTGCCGAGGACAGGGAGATTGAGGTTAAAATCTCGCTCGGGTGATCTGGGGGTAATTTTTCCTGAATGTTTCCCCCCTCTCCCCTCACACAAATGTGGGTTCACTTCCTCTATAGTCAACCTTCCCAATTGCTAACCCATTAGTGTAATTAGTACTTAAGCATATAACATGAACGGGTAGTAAGTTGCGGTGCTAAATATTAAAATATACTGCACCGTATAGTATAAATTATCTTATTATTGTAGGCTTCTACTGAAATTGTTAATGATTAGTTAAGTCTAGTGATGCCTTCCTCGCCTTGGCTGTGTGCTTGATTTAGAGAATGCCATCACCTGGAAGTGCAGTATATTGAAAACCTTTTATAATTGGGGTTTTTGACGAAGTTTCCTCATATTTATAGCTAATTTTATGTCCGATAGACACGGGTGAATAACACCTTTGCCGTATCCGATGATTTTATTCAAGAAATTGGGTTTCCTCAGGGCAGTATTTAAAGCTGTACATTGTTTGCTATTGTGTTGATAGCATTGTGGACAATGTGCACACACCTCTTCATTCATGCCTTTTTGTGGAAGACAACGCAATTTATTGCAGTTCTTCAAGTCTCCACAGGGCTGAACAACAGATACAACTTTCTGTTAAAAATCTATGGACGTGGGAATTGGGTAATTGTTATTGCTTATCTACAGCCAAGATGGCAGTCGTCCACTTCCATAGAGCACACAATATACACCCGGACCCCAATATTTTAATGGATCATGTTATCTTACCACCCTCAGCAACTGTAAGGTTTTTGGCTCTTTTAGTTAATTTGAATTAACGTTGATTTCACACATCAAAGACCTGAAAGTGAGGTGTGTCATTGCCCTCCAATTGCTTAAAGAGCGACCACTCTTGGCTTGTTGATCGGGAAACCTTGATGCGCCTTTATAGGAGCTTGGGTGTGTCATGGCCCTCCAATTGCTTAAAGAGCGATCACTCTTGGCTTGTTGATCGGGAAACCTTGATGCGCCTTTATAGGAGCTTGGGTGTGTCATGGCCCTCCAATTGCTTAAAGAGCGACCACTCTTGGCTTGTTGATTGGGAAACCTTGATGCGCCTTTATAGGAGCTTGGGTGTGTCATTGCCCTCCAATTGCTTAAAGAGCGACCACTCTTGGCTTGTTGATTGGGAAACCTCGATGCACCTTTATAGGAGCTTGGGTGTGTCATTGCCCTCCAATTGCTTAAAGAGCGACCACTCTTGGCTTGTTGATCGGGAAACCTCGATGCACCTTTATAGGAGCTTGGTTGATGTAACCAATGTTGGAATAATATTTCATTAGACTATGTATTTTGAATTTTATAAGGATATGTTTCCAAATAGGTATAGGTTTATTATGTGCAGTTGTAAGGGTGAATATACATTGTTAGGGTTGTATAGCTGAGGTGGCTAGTGGAAAGTTGGTGACGAGAAGGATGTTCATTAGTCGCGGTTGAACAGAGGGTAGGCATGTGACTGGAAAATGCTAGGTAGAGAAACCTGTGGGACGGGTTGAGCGCTGGGGTGTGGCTTGAGGACACTCAAAGAAAAGGACGGCAAGGGTGCGGACGTGTTGGTTAGCGAGTCTCACAATAACGTTAAAAAGGGCATGGCTATATACATAGACTTAAAATATTGTTAGTTATAATAAATACACAGTGTATATTAAAACTGTGTCTGCTTGTTTTATTAAATCAACAATGCAAGGGATACAGTGACCATGTGTCAACTAATATCAGACACCCAAAAGAAATATAATTATTAATGGAGTTGAGACACATCATGGTAAGATCAAAACTTGATTAGCCTATGGCAACATTTTATATGGGCTCGCTAGACCTTCGGTGCTAACGATGCTAAATAGTGTCATCCATGTTAGCATTCATCTGACTACTCGTGCTTGTTGTAACAGTCTAGTCATCAACGTCTGTGCCGATGCTGGTGAGCCCCATCTTTCTTACCCGTGGTCCTATCTTCTGGCATCTTACATGTCGAAACTTCATTGCATTCCAAGGCATGTTGCCTACTGTCCAGTTTTCCATTAGTACAACATTGTCTTGTATTAATTAAAATTGTTTAGTACGGGGCTGTTTGGGATCTGGATACTACTGGTCTTTTACACATATGTAATAGTCCGGCTAAAGGATATTCCCACATCTCCATGTCAAGTTTCTCCCTGGAATACACGGCTGCCTCAATGCCATCTTGATCTTGCCAAGTTCTCTAAAGTGCCAATATCACACATAATATATGAGAGAGCCTTTAATGAACTCCTCTCCACTCGTTTTCAAGGATTTCAGCGCATCTGCATAGATGGTCCAAAATCCTGGGCTTTCGTGGGATGTGCCTTTATTGTGGTAGGAATCAATTTTAAATTTGGTTAACCTGATGAATCCAGTGTTTTTGCGGTGGAACACTCTTTTTAAACAGTTGCAATTCGTATACCGTAATTGTCACCATTCTGTTCCCACCTGCACGGATTCCACGAGTGCTTTGTTGGCATTGTCCACATTGTACTCCTGGAATCTCCTCATGCAGATGATACATAAGTATATTTTAAATTGATTTATTAAACACCCAGCTCACCTTCTGATGGATTCCTGGTCATGCTGGTCTCTTAGGTAATGAACTGATGGCCAAGAAGGCACTCCAGCTGCCTCCTGAGGCGAGTCTGGGTGTCATGTTTTTAGATCTAAAGGGCTATGTTCAGCGTGGGGTCTTACGCACCTGGCACGAGCAGTAGGTTTCGACCCCTGCTCAAAACAAGCTGCGGTCCATCAGGGACGGTGTGTCGCGGTGGCCCTCTTCTGTACAAAAGTCTAGAAGAGAGGAGGTCATCGTGACAAGGCTCCCCTTTGGGCATACTTTTCTGACCTGTGGATTTTTATTGAGAGGGGATCCACCTCCAGTGTGTGAGCTTTGCAATGTTCCCTTTAGGGTGTACCAAATTTTGGTGGAGTGTTGTAAATATGCCTCTATTCTCCTGACTTAATTTTAATGGTGACCTTCGTATTCTGTTACACAACAGTGCAAATGAAGTCAAATTGAATTTAATATTCACCTGGCGTATAAAACGAAGTAAACATAAAAGTTCACTCTTAAAGAGTGGCTCTTATATTGAGATTAGTTTGAACACTTTTACTGTATTTTAATATGTTTGTACTTTATTTTAAATGCAGTTTATACACGTCTGTTTTTTTTAGGAGGTGTATCACCCCAAAACATATTATTACTAGTCCATTAGAGTTACACTGTTGGGTCATTCCATGTCAAATCAACCAGGCTCTCAAACCGACCATTTTTGATTTTTATGAAACTTGGTATATTTGTAGAATTCATCATTATAAACAAGTATAATTTTTTAAAGAATTTTTACTGCATCCATTTTTGAGTTATTAATTTTTGAAATTTTTAAAAAAACATGATTTTTGATCTGCTGAGCAAACCTTAACTGACCATAACTCTGGATCTAATTGTGCTAGTGTCCTGAATTATGGCTCATTTGAAAGATCTTTAATTGGGCTTTCATTTGATATGACACATGCAAATTTTATATTTTTTAAAATCTCAAGGTCATTCAAAGAAATTTTAAATTCTGAATATTAAAAAAAGTAGATTTTTAAAAATTCTTAAAAAAATATATGCTAAATATACATTATTTTTCTACATATCCTGAAAGTTTCATAATGGGATCTCAATGGGATTATTATAAAAACATAAATAGCATAAGTTGATGCAACTGTTAATGTGCTAATTACTTGCCAGTTTGACGATCCA
>CABFOW010005969.1:15326-36645 GCA_902141385.1 Timema californicum
CCCCCCCCCCCTATGGAGATTTTACTTTGTTTTTAATGTTGTTCAAGGCCATATTGACCTCATTGTGTCACTGGGCCTTTAACCACAGCAATAATAATAATAATAATAATAATAATATTTTCTCCACACTTGCTTATCCTTCCATACTTCTGATAATTTTTAAGGGGGTATTATTAACTGGTAACTGACGCCGTTTTCAGAATGTGGACCTTCCTCCACCTCCTTGATCTTTCCTCTAATCACAAATTTGTCCATTGTTTCAGGAATTTGCGAATTATAACAAACTAATTATAAATAAACATACTGATAATTTATTTATGCTATTAATCACGACACAATGACAGAATTGAAAACTGACTGACTCGGACACTGCACGACGTAGACAATAGAAGGTGGAATGGATCAGAAACACTCATAGTGGGAATTTGAACAATGGCTTCAGTGCTTGTAGTGGTTGTTAAACTAACATTATTGAGTATTGACTGCTGAGTCGATACCGCGATGTTCCTCAATAGTTGTATCCAATTTTGGGTATTTTGAGATTGAGAATGTACACTACTGATATCTATGTGCGAACCCAGCAACTTCCAAGTGTAAAGCTACGTATAAGGAAAATCCATGAACCGTTCAAAATGCATATTATTATTAAAACTAAGAAATACTTGTATCTTGTAACACATTTATCAACAAATTGTTGCACACACGAATAAAATGTAGTTATGGATAGTATTGGTGTGTAAAATAACATTATTTATAGCCTAGGCAATTTTCGGTTGGGCAAAAATCACCTCGGGCCCCTTCCCCCTCACCACTCTCCAAGTTGGTGCCACTGGTTGCATACTTCCTTCGCTTCAAGAACATCCATACACCGAGTTCTAGATGTCCTTTTATTCCTAAAACTCTTAATCAGGGCTGCACAGTCATTAGGGTAAACCTCGGACTCCTTTACTTTTCCTACTTTCCGACGCTGACTCCGACTCCTTTATCAATAATCAAATAGCCAAAGCTTTTATTTATGCTCTTAGTGAGGATTACTATATGATTACAATTTATTGATAAGTAAGTTTCCTAAATTCCTTTGAAAGTAAATATGCATTAATCTCTGTATATAATAGATTAAAACCAATAATAATCACAATTGAAAATTACCCAATTCTTAATGTTCTCTTTTTGTTTATATGCCATAAAAGTGTTGATAGTTAAGAATCGCAATATTAAGATTTATCCTTGATTAAGTATATATACCTGTAAGAATCGAGTTTAACACTATTTTAAGTGTTTTGAAGTCTTGAGTTGGTACCTTTCTACCAACTCCAACCAAAATTGCTTCCAACTCCATAGCCCTGCCCTTAATGTTTCTCTTTTTCACACACTCATTTGCAACATTTAATCACCTCTTTCATGGCCTACCCCCTTCGATCCACACACTCATCATCTCAACATGCCCAAACCAACGTAAGACACTTCTTTCACATTGACCTGTTGACTGCAATGGCCTTGGAATAAAGTGCTTGCCTCAGAACCTGATGTTCATGGTTTTGGCTGATCTCTCTTGAACATAAATATTCTTTTCAAACATTCACCTCACCCAAAATCATTAAAGTATGTTTTTCCAGTTAAAAAAACTATATGAATTGAATGAAAAATGTTCCAAACTTAAAAAAACCCACAAAAAGTACATATTTTTAGGGGTAAATTTCTTTTTTTTATGGTAGAAGTTTGTGATGCTGGTGTATTTGAGACAGTAAAAAACAACTTTTATAAATCACTGGTTATACAGTTATTGATTTCCCTCCATAAAGTTTGAGCTTATTTTATGAACATTGAAAGTTTGATCCACAAGTAACATCATTGAAGTTTTAAGTTTTGGTGAGTATAAACATACTTTCTTAATCAATTAACTTCAAGAATGTCCGTGTCACGTCTGCCACAAAAATCATTAATAAGTTGTTGTAGCTTTATTATTACTTACCAGGCAAAACTGTAATTTGGCAGAAGTTAGAAGATAGCCTAGACAAATGCACTGACAATTTTTATAATAAAACAAATTTATATTTGGTAGATAAAATAGGTGTGAAATATGTCACATCCGTTACACCATTATAGAACCGATGGTTATGGCGGTTCTTTTCCAGCTTGAAGTAATAGGCCTAAATCATGATTTATATATTACTGGAGGATAGCCAATGCTTAGTATGCGGTTTTTAGATAGATATTTTGAGTAATTATAAATTTTCTGGCTCTTAATGAGATTTTATTTCATATCGAGGTTTTCTGATGATTTAGCCTTATTTACTTAAAATCCATTAAAATAAGGAT
This sequence comes from Timema californicum, assembly GCA_902141385.1. Lineage (NCBI taxonomy): Eukaryota > Metazoa > Arthropoda > Insecta > Phasmatodea > Timematidae > Timema > Timema californicum. Next base: position 17,646 of record CABFOW010005969.1, read on the forward strand.
GTTGCACTATCCTATGGAAGGTATGTATATTAAGCTGCCGATTCTAATAATGTGCCCTGTGGTATGTTTTTTAGACTTTTTTAAAATTATTTTTAACTTCTCTATTGGCATGATCCTACTTTTTTACTGTTGTTTACTGATTATGGGGCCTTCAAATCAGATGGCCAAGTGTCGTAAAAACATGAAAAATGACCCAAATAAATGGAGAGAATATCTTGAAAAGGGTAATAGGAAGATGGAAGCTGGAAAGAAACAGAAAGAAAAGTAAAAAACTTATGAACGTTTGCGCACCGAAAAAAGAGAAAAAGACAAGCTGAGGCAATGACTGTATAAAATGAAAAAAACCCAACAGGAACGGCTTATTCTAAACTAAACAATGGTTATGGGCATTGGAAAGGCTATGGACAATTTAAGCAAAGTAAGCCCAGTGAAATTATATCCAAATCAATGTTTTTTAGCCTGTGACCTTAACATATTTTATCTCTAAGTAATATGCCTCATTCAGTATATGTATGTGTCCAACATGCTAACTTTACATTCTTGGTGGAGGCTATTTCAAAATTTGAAACTGTCTTTCCAAAAACACACAATGAATTGCTTGATGCAGTATACTGTGACACAAGCTCCTACAAATGTATGACAAATGAATGTGATAACCTCAAGAGTCTTCTCAAGAAAGATGGATTTAGAGAAAAAACTCAAATGGAAATAATGGAAGACCATCAATAACAGACCAAAACTGCTAGAGAATAACATTGTATTGCGGAATATGATAAATGAACTCAACTTACAACTTCCTGTGTTTAGAAAACATACCTATGTCAAGATAAAGCATTCTAAATATTTTCAGCAATGCATGAAGTTAGTAGTAGAAATAACCTAGTCAAGCCATTATGCAAATAGACTTCACAGAAAACTATTCAACAGTACATCAAGATGAAATCCAAAGCGCACATTGGAGTCATGCACAAGCAACTATTTTTACTTGCTTCATTTGGCATTCAAATGATATGTATAGTTTAGCCATTGTTAGTGATGACTAGAAACATGGAAAAACCTCAGTTTGGATGGTCTTGAAAACAATTATCGATGAATTCAGAAGCATTGGTCCAGGTGTCAGTGAAATTTATATGTTTTCAGACAATTGTGCTGCCCAATTCAAGAGCAGTTATACAGTTTCAAACTTATGTTACTCTGAAAAAGATTTTGAGGTGACTTTTTACTGGAATTTCTTCACCTCAGGGCATGGAATAGATGGCTCCATCAAAAGAACAATGGGAAGAGAAGTAAAAGGAATGCAAGTTTTTATAATAACGGCTAATGATTTCTACAAATTAGCAAAGGATAAATGCAAAGATATTTGTATTTTGTATGTATCTCAAGCGGATGTACAGTCGTATGAGCAGATACTTGACAAAAGATGGAAGGAACTTGCTTAAATTCCAGGAATCCAATCATTGCATCACTTCAGGACTTATGATGAAAATAACATTATCATCAGTACAACATCAGAAGATTTAATGTTAAAAGTAAACATTTTTGGGAAATCTGAAGATAAAGAAGATGAAATCAGTAGTGTTATTAGCCGTGTGAAGTACTCAGATGTATATACTGACTCATCCGACAATGACAAAGAACCGAGTCACGGGATACCTCAATAAAATATTTTTCCAGGAACCTATGTTTTGGTGAAAATTCTAAGTACAAAGAGAAAAGAGTTCAGATATGTTTCGATGTGTCGAAGTAAAGTTAAGGTGGATGGGGAAATTGATGGGTTTTTTTTATGTTATGTAGAAAGTGGCAAGCAGTTTGTTTTTATTGATGAAGATGATAAACTTATTCTTTTTCAAGATATTCTTCAAATTCTTGAAGAACCATAACTAAACTTGATTGGAGGAAATGGGGGTAGTGTGTCATACAGTTTTCAAAGTACTCTCAACGTCTTTGAACAATGAACTGGAGTGATCAGTAAAATGAGAGCTAATTTATAGTTTTAGATAAGTTATTCATATCAAACTATACTACTATGGGATACTTGAAGCTAAAGAACTGTAATTAGTATTTAAGTTCATTTTAATACATGATACATTTTTCACTTGAAAACTACCCTTTTAAAAGCTGCACAATTTAACTTAAAATAAGAAATAAAAATATTTGTATGGGTTATTTATCATTTTAATATCATAATTTCATGAAATGTAGCTGTAAGAAATTTTTTAATCAAATAAACCATGTTTTAGAGCATGTTTTCATTTTTATCATGTCCGTTACATCCTACCTTTTCACATCCATTACAAACTTTTACATTTTATTGAAAAATAGTTTGTTGTCCAATCAAAATGGTAAACCAAACCAACCAAATTATACCAAATTGTAGCTTTAAACTAGTGGTATTCTTAAAAAATAGTGACTATTTTAATTTTTTTATAGAACCAACGAAGTTTTTGAAATGTATGATTGAACCTTAAAAGCAAGGTGCATTTTTTGTCACGTCCGTTACACCTATTTAAATAGCCATAACTTTTAAACTATAACTCTGATCATTTTAAAACTTTGAACACTTACAGGTAAGTGAGAAACACCACTGTACATGATTAAAACTGTTATTAACTATTTAGTTTTTATTTACAGCATCGAATATGTGTCTAAATGTCACGTCCGTTACAAAAGAATGTCCGTAGGGCAACTTCCTTTGCAGGGGAAGTAAAGCCGTCAGTCAGTTTCATAACAATTGTGGCACATAAACAAACCCTGTAAGGTATTTAAAAATACCTTTCCCGACGAAATTGGTATTACCTTTTGCTATCACTCGCAGATGTTCTTGTGTGCTGATATAATCAGTCGGCTCAGAAAGTGCACATTAAATCCCTAAAATATATTTAAAAAAACACTGCATTCCCTCAGCACCCATTCCTTGCTGACTCTGTCCATATGAGTTTTTCACATCCATTTCTTAGACATATCATGTTCCAAACACATTCACCTTTATCTTGTGTTTACCCTGACAAACTCGAGCTTCACATCCATACAACAATGATGGTGTCAACACACTTTAAATATACTGCTATCTTTGCCTATTTCTATACTACTTCATTCTTTGCAATAGTCCAAATACATCCACTACCCCCAGAGATTCATTCACCCGTCTGTTGATTTCACCATATCTCAGAGATATTTATACAAAGATCCATTCTACCTGTCACCACATTCAAACGATATAATTCATTCTACAAAACACTTACATCCTCAGCCAGTAATACGGCATCATCTTCATATAACAGCACTCTCACATTCACATTGTCCATTTGTACACCAAGCACATTCTCACAAACATCCCTCATTCAAAAAAATATAGTATATTAATCATAATAATTATTGTTAATATGTTTTTATTACAAGCTAGTCCAACCTTTTAACACCTTACCTTACGTGCATTTACAAGTCGAAGGTTAGATAATTTTGTTATAGTTTTGCTTCAATCAGACTTGAAACCTAGCTTAGAATGAACTTGTGGACTGCTTGTTGCGTGTCACAATTGTTTTGCTGAACAACAAACTAATACTAATCCAGCACCATAATATAATCAACTATTATCTAGAAAACATAAAATCTATCATCAAATTCAAGATATTTTCCAAAATATTGAGTAGTAGTGTTGTGCAAAGGTCACTTTTTTAATGTAAAACAAAATTGAAACATTAAAAAGCAACGCCCAAGTCTAAGCTAAGACTTTTGTCCTCACTTTTTTTTAATAATCCATTACATTCCTCCGGGTAACATATACATATTTAGCACTGCGTCTTTCTACCCGTTCGGGTTATACACCGATGTACTAATTATGCTAATGATTTATGGATTCGGAGGGTTAAATTTATAGGAAGTGTACCTGCATTTTTGTGGGGAAAGAGTCAAAACCACAATTCCTCGTTACACCCAATCAAGATTCAAACCATGATGTCCACATTATCGGCAGTCTAGTCTACCGCGAGAGTAGCGCATTAGACCATGGGGCCACCGAAGCGGGTGAGAAATAGCGGTTTAGAGAGGGAATCCTCCTCCCACTATATTGCTTTATACTAACACATATGAATGTATCCATGCTCACTTTGTAGATGTAATTTAGTCAGTCACTATACGGAGTTAAAATACGGTTTAGTAACCATTCTAAAAATGGTTATAAGTTGAAATATGTCATACTCAGTTATTTCAAATATAATCCTTATATATCAAAGTTTTCGGCTTCTTTTGAAATGTTTCGAAGACACAAAATTTATTGTTTGTGTCCAAGTGCAGAAGATTTTTTTGACCTTTGACATTTTGAAGCTTTGCACTTAAGTTTTCTATTTAATTTTGGTGTATATTTATAGGAGAGTGTGAAATGGGGAATCGAAATGTGTCCGCCTCTCCGGCTCCACCAGAAGCTCCAGCCTCGGGGGAAGTGAAGAAGTTGAAGGCGTGTTGCGCTTGTCCTGAAACAAAGCGGGCAAGAGATGAATGGTGAGGGACAGGCTGGTTATTTACTTTTAATACTTTGAAATTAAATACTAAAATAATTGTCAAGATATATTTAGCACTATTGGCAGAGTCAGATAGTTCCATCAGTATTGTTTAAAATCGACTGCTTGCCCACAAAATTTAAAATACTATTTTAGAAATAAAAATAAAAATGAAAGAACCAACACAGAGCAGCACTTGCTGACATCTTCTTTTAGTTCAGTTGTGTCTATTTGTCTGAACTATTTTATTTGGAAGAAGGTACAGGAAAAGTGAATAGAAACATATATAAAGGAACAAACACAATATATATTTTACAATGAAAAGAAGAACACAGTTCACACTTTAGATTGCTGTCTCTTCTAGGAAGTTTCATTGCACATTTCACACTCCTCCCTGATGAGTTCCAATAGAATGAAACCTAGGTCGGGGGATTGGGCAGTAAAAGTCGATTTTCTTCATGAGGCAACTATTACCTCTTTGTCCATGTCAGCCATATAAAGGGTGAACTGTGTTCTTTTCATTTTTAAAGCCATATTGCGTTTGTTCCTTTATATATTATATCACCTTTCCTGTACCTTTTTCCAAATATAATACAATTACCTCATAAAGGAAAAAGAGGTTCTCCTTATAGAGATATGTCTAAACTATTAAACTATCTATAATAATATATTATTCTCTGTTGCAATCAAACACTGTTGTATCCTCTATTACTTCGAAAAGTTATCCAAATAATTTGTGTAAAATATGTTAAATTGCTGACCCTTCCAATGTAGGCTATATATATTTTGAAATTAGTTTTCTCTTTCTATTTATAATATTACTAGATTCAAATCTTCATATGAAAAGAAAGCTCTGACAATTTTTCAAGCCTCACAAAAATGATCTAAAACATACTGGAATAGTTGTGAATTTTAGACATTAATCTCCAAGTTTTTAATAGTAGTCCTTTATATACAGGGTGTATTTTAATTTTTGTCAAATATTCTAAGAGTGTGCTTCCATCGAGCAAACATTAATAAATTTTAAATAAACATCGGTCTAGAAATGCTTATTTTCTGAGGTAGGAGGAATTTTACTGTTTGATTATCAAGCAATCCAACAGAAGTAATGCAACTAAACAAAACAAAGTTTAACAGAAACGAACAAAAACACAAAACAGAACATTTGGTTACCAAAACTGTTTTAAAGATAAAGATGGTGTCCTGCTTAGATGCCTCCTCTGAGACTGTGTTCCATGCTTTGTAGTACTTTGTTAAATACACCTGAGTTGTTAAGTATATTTTGCTCATATAACTTTACGATACGCTCTATTAAAATCTTAACATCAGGAACAGCATTTGAGTAAACAATCAACCTCAAATGTCCCCAGAGATAAAAATCAATTGGATTCTAATCTGGTGATAAAGCAAGCCATTCATTGACTCCCCCCCACAAACAATCCATCTTAGAGGAAAACCTTTAATAACTCTAAAATTAGGCTTAGAAAGACAATTTTGTATTGGAAGCTATTTTATAATTATTTGTTTAATGTGTGTTTGTATGCTGCTTTTTATAATTTAGTTAATAAAAAAAGCTTGTGCCTGTAAAGCTTTTTCATGTTTGACTCGAAAATTGCAACTTTCAAAATTTCAGTAAATAAGAGATTGACCCTTATGCCCTTATATTTAATCTTTTGTCAGTGTAAGGTTAAATAAATAGTACTAAGTAGTACTTTATCCTCAGATTTTTGACAAGAAAATGGGGTTCCTCAAGACAGTATTTTAAGCTGTACTTTGTTTGCTATTATATTGGTGACCTGGCGGTCTAGGGGTAAGGTGTCAGACTTCTGTGCTGGCGGTCGGGGTTCAATCCTCGGTCCTGGCAAAGATTTATCTGATTACCAAACCCTTCCTTCACCTCTGACAAGACATCTTGTGAATGTGGCGAATGCCAGGCCTCCACCGTGGTTCGGATTCCACGTTAAACTGTAGGTCCTCCATTTCATCTCACAATCACCCTACCATTACACATTAGCGTAAGTGCGTATAACCCGAACGGGTAGTAAGACGCGGTGCTAATAATAATAATAATAATAATAATAATTTGTTTGCTATTGCGATAAATAATATTGTGGATAGTGTGAGCTTAGATGTCTGTTCATTACTTTTTTTTTCTTTGGTGACTTTGCAATTTATTGCAATTCTTCGAGTTTCCACAGGACTGAACCGTAGATATAACTCATTGTAAACAATTTATGGATGTGGGCGGAACATTATAGCTATCGCTTCTTCGCAGCTAAGATGATGGTCATTATAAATTGCGCAATATACATCCAGCCAGCAATATATTATGAACATTTCAATTTTTCTGTCTCACCAACTGTAAGGTTCTTGGGACTTTTACTTGATTTAAAACTAACATATATTCCACCCATCTGAGATTTTCAAGTGATGTGTATTGACATCCTCAATTTGATAAAAGTAGTTAGTGGTCGCTCTTGGGGTGCAGATAGGGAAACCTTGATGCGCCTCTATAGAGCCTTAGGGAGATCAAAAATTGATTACGGCAGTTTTGTTTATGGCTCAGCTAAACCTTCGGCACTAAAGATGCTAGATAGTGTCCACCATGCTGGCATTCAACTGGCTACTGGTGCTTTTTGTACCAGTCCAGTCATCAGCATCTGTGCTGAGGCCGGTGAGCCCCCTCTTTCTTACCGGCGGTCCTATCTTCTGGCATCTTACGAGTTAAATCAGTCTTCAACACGTGTGGAATAGTCCTGCTAAAAGCTATCCCCACATCTCCAGGTCGTGTTTCTCCCTTGAAGATATGCCTACCTTATTGACATTTTGATCTTACCAAGTTCCCTAAAGCGACAACACCTCATTTTAAATATGAGAGAGCTTTTAGCGAGCTTTTCACCACCCATTTTCAAGACTTCAGTTGCATCTACATGAACAGTTCCAAATCTGGGGCCTTTATGGGATATGGTTAAAACTTTAATTTCAAATTTGGTATACCAAGTGAAACAGTGTTTTTACAGCTGACTTATACACCATTTTTAAATTGTTTTGCTTTGTACACCATGATTGTCACCATTCCGCTCCCATCTGCACGGATTCCATTAGTTCTTTTTGGCACCGGCCACTGTGTACTCACGGAATCCTCTTGTGCGGATGATTCAGGAACAAATTTTTAATATAGATTGTTTAAGCCTTCTGCTGTATTCCTAGTTACACTGGTCTCTCGGGTAATAAACCGGCAGCCCAGGCAGCTAAGGTGGTATTGGTTCATCTTCCTCCTGTAGTGAGTGTCTGTCTCATGGTATAGACCTGAAGGGTTATCAATTTAGAAAACATACATTATTATTATTATTAGCACCGCGTCTTACTACCCGTTCGGGTTATACGCACTTACGCTAATGTGTAATGGTAGGGTGATTGTGAGATGAAATGGAGGATCTACAGTTTAACGTGGAATCCAAACCACGGTGGAGGCCTGGCATTCCTCACATGTCTTGTCAGAGGTGAAGGAAGGGTTTGGTAATCAAATAAATCTTTGCCGGGACTGAGGATTGAACACCGGCCGCCAGCATAGAAGTCTGACACCTTACCCCTAGACCGCCAGGTCACCGACTAGAAAACATACAAAAGTTGAGAGTAAGCGGCTGTATTTAATATAATATATAAGACTTTGATGTTTCCTTCTTAAATATGTTGTTTCAAATTAATATTGATACATTTTGATGTAATAACAATACAAATCAAAATTAGACACAGTAATTTGAAAACCTAGAATACTATAAATTAATATTTCTTGAACAAATTGATATGAGGGTTTTAAAAACAGAAGCCAAATGTAAACATATAGTTATGCATTTAATATAACACAGTGGGGTTTTGAACAAAAATGTTATAATACATTACCATATCTGATTTTTATTTTCATTGTCATTTCATCAAATGTATCAATATTAACTTGAACCAATATATTTAAGAAAAAATATCAAAGCCTTATTTTATATACTAAAGAGCTATGTTCGGCGTGGGTTCTTACGAGCCTGGCAGAAGTGGTGGGTTTCAACCTTCGCTTAAAACAATCTACAATTCATTTAAAACTTTTGTTGAAATGACCCTCTTTCATTCGCAAGGGTGGAAGAAAGAAGATCGTCGTCGTTACAAGACTCCATGTCTGTCATACTCCAATCACCCATGGTTTTTTATTGACAAGGGATCCACCTCTCGTGTATGTGATTGTGATGCTCTCCTTAGTGTGTACCACATTTTGGTGGAGTGTCGCAAGTATGCCCATATTCACTTGGATCTTAATTTTAATTGAGACCTTAAACATTTATTACGCGACAGCGCGGATGGAGTCATTTGCTTATTCCATTTTATACACCAGGCGAATCCTTTACATTCCATTTAGTTCCACTCCTCTAGGTTGTCTCAAATGGACTTGCTCTCATATTGAGATTTGTTTTTAACATTCTAGTACAAATTATTTGTATATGTTATGTTATTATAGTGCTTTCATCTTCTGATTCCGGCAGATGAATTATTTCTTATTCCTTTACCCTATGGGGATTTTACTGAGATTTAATGCTATTTAAGGTCCTAATGACCTCATGTTGATGGACCTATAAACCCTAATAATAATAATTGTTATTTCCTCCTTCCTTACCTCATCTCTTTATTTCCCCCTTCCTTACCTCATCTCTTTATTTCCCCCTTCCTTACCTCATCTACTTTATTTCCTGCTTCCTTTCCTCATCTCTTTATTTCCTGCTTCCTTACCTCATCTTATTCTTTCCCTCTACCCAGCTCATCTTTTTCACTCTCCCTTTGCCTACCTCATTTCTTTTATTTTCCTCTTCAATTCACCATATTTTTCTTTTTTCCCTTATCTATCTCATTTCTTTCTTTCCACTTTCCATAGCTCTTTCTCTCCCCCTTCCTTATATATTACCCTCTCACACCCTTTTTCCCTTCCCCATATTTTTTATTTTCTCCTCACCTTTTCTTTTTCCTTCCTCTCCCACTCATGTTCCCTCTTCCTCTTTATCTTTTTTCTTCCTTCCTTTTTTATCTCTATTTATATAGTTAAAAAATGTAACCATTTTAAATTTGTATACAAGAAATTGGGTCCATTTAACTAAAAAATTACATAACACTACATATAATACTGTGACGACAAACTGGGAGTCTTAGGCCGTCCACACGTTGCAATATGAACCGCAAGTTATTTTAGCATACATGGAGTACGCTGCTGATTAAACACAATTAAAGAGGCACATTGAATATTCAGGGTTTTGATTATTAAAAATAAAAAATATATACACTGGTAAAATTAGAATTAAACAAGTCACTGAATTAAATAATAAAAGAGTCATAATTAACTGTCTAAATTAATAAGCCATTGTAAACGCATTAAATAGAATCAATCTAAATAAACAGCTAATTGACAAAAATACAAATTGACTATTTAAACATTTTAACTTGAGTGTCTTATAATGTTCAGTCATAGTTTTAAGTCACTCATGTCACACCACCACTAGTCTTGTTGGTTCACTCCCGGGCACACTAGCCCACTCAATTGTCATGCTGGACCTCTCCCGGGCATGGTTTCATACTCCTGGATACGTTGGTCCACTCACTTGACTAGCCTCAACTCGTGCTGACTGCCGACCGTGTATGTATAGGGGTCACCGTCAGAGTCTGGAATCCTCCATCTATAGGATACTGGGTTTGAATAAAATGAACCAACACTTTTATAAGGGTTACTTCCCTTTCAATTAAGCTTCCTATCAACCCCCTCTGAAGGCTGGCTACGTGCTAAACAAGAGTAAAACTTATCATCTGGTTCCTGAATTTACAGGAGGGTGTACAATCACTCCAAAAGAATATCATTTGAAGAAATGTGTTTGTTCAATTGAAATTAATTCAATTAAATATAAGATTGTGGCTGTGAATATACGCTTTGAAGTTACATTGACATGTACCTTGAGAGACCATATGGCTTAGCTTAATTTGTGCGAGTAAATGAAATTTGCAACTGACACCAGAACCATCAAAATTTTAGAATCAAGAACTGAATTAATAGAACCAACACTGAGACAATTTTGGAAACTGACCTTTTATTTTTTTATATGACACTACCCTCTTATATAGTTTCACATTTGGGTCACTAAGTCAAAAGTTTCAGGTTCGAATCCCATGTCCAGTTGTCATTTTCCGACTAGATTAAATTAACTTCCATTTTAATTCAACTGAAAATGTTTCATTTTATTTTTTTTCCAAACATTTGGATTCCCTTCCGCATTTTTGAAAGTTGAAAAGCATGTAAAATAGTTGAAACCTCAGTTGCATTCTGTTTTGAACTTATCACAACGGAAGTGACTCTGTACATAAGTCGGAATTGCCACGCAACAGGAAAACACAGAGAGTTTTGCAAAATCTAATAAAAATACTAAAATATTTGTTAATTTGTGTGTCTAAAAGTTTAAAATAGTAGGTATTTGGATGGACGTAGAAGTGAACCTATGACTTTATCATGCTTATTCAAACATGTCTTATGTCCTCTTAAACAAGGGTTGTGAAATGACAGAGGACGTATTTCCCCACCCATCTCAAATCATTCCGTTTTAAACATAAGCTACATGACTTCATGCTTGGAGAGTTTGATGGAAAATGCTGGGAATTTGGTAATAAGAAAATAATGGCAACCCTGAAAGTTTTGTCATAACACTCCTTCACTAATGTGTCATTGCTATCTCCCAGTATCATGGAAAATGGTGAAACCAACTGCCAGGACTACATTACAGCTCACAAGGATTGTATGAGGAAGATGGGGTTCAACATCTAAACGAGGCAGCTCAAACAACTCATAGGTAAGTCTCTAGTCCACCATTTGTAAAGCATTTATACAAACACAAACATTGAGTATGTGATGGCGTAACTTTGGGTAAAAATTAGGTAAATGTGGTATAAAGTTGACCTCTGTGGTCTTGGGGTAAAGTGCTCGCCTCATGACCTGAGGTTCGTGGGTTCCAAACCCAGCTGGGGTCAATGGGTTTTTCTTGTGATGAAAATCTGTAGCACAATTTCCTTTGAAGGGGAAGTAAAGTCATAAGTTAAATAACTAGACTCTAGAATGTCCTGGAACTTCTATTTTAAACAACTTGGAAATATATAAGTATGATTAAACCTTTATGTCACTTTACCTTAATCAATATAAATACATCAATCATTTTTGTGATACAGTTGAGAATAGAAGAATCGAAGAAGGTTCATGTTTTCAGCTTAAATTATTATAAAGTTTTTCCATCAATATCCAACTCTAAAAACCTTTTTATATTCCAAAGAAGTGTTAACCTTTTAAAGTGTTGGATTAAATAGAAGAGCTATTATATTAATTAACTATGGTTATAGTTGCATCTAAATATCATATGCTTTGAATTGAAAAATGACTCCTAAACACAGGCATCGAACCCGGGACCTTTGGCTTAGTACGTCATCACTATAACCACTGAGCTATCTAGGAGTCTGGCTATTTCATCCATAATTATATGATCATTGGTACATTTGTCATTAGAGCATTGGTGTACTAAGCCAAATGTCCCAGGTTCGATTCTTGTGTGCAGGTGTCTTTTTCAATTTAAAGAATACTTGTTAGTTGTGTTTAAAATTATTTCCTAAAAGCCATCAGGGTCACATATTCCTCTTTTTGTGGATTATTATATATCTCCTTGTTGTGAGATAGGCTATTAATAACCGATATTACCTTTGGTCATTAGTAAAAATGCAATCTCTTTACTTTTAACACATGTAAAATTACTTTTGTAATCCATTTGTTTGTTTTTTTGTTTTCAGGTGAAAGTGCTTTCAGTTTCATCAACTTCATTAGTGGTTTATTTGATAGACAATTTTTAATTTATACCAAAATCAATGTTGTGCTGTTGGGTGTTGCCAGGGTAAGCAGAGCTTGTTAAAACTGTTCCTGGGATCTTTTTTTACATATTTCACTGATACTTGATTAATGTCTACCACTGGGTCATGATAACAATTCGAAGTTAGAATTTAAACACGTTCTGCTTAACATGGCAACGCTTTACTTCACTGACCAAAATGGTTTGTAGTTGAAGAATCTTTAAAGTACTGGTTTGGTGAAATTTGTTTTAAATGCACCGTGTATACTGTAGTTTAAGCCAAACAATATATTTAATTAAACTGTTCCTTTACAATATTGTATTGTAATGTTATCATTTATCATTTGAAATAAGTGTAACTGTAAACAGTTGATGATGATGATAATGATAATGATGAGAAAAGAGTAATGTGTCATAATTCATAAATCTAGATAGAAAACGATAACAAGATTTAATGTTCCTTTATAATAAGAAAATGCTGTTTAAAAGTCATCTAATTAAGAACATAACTCAGACACTGCTGGTACTCATATTTACAAACTTGGTTTTGATTTCTTGGCTAAGAGTAAAAATAAACCCCAGTGTTCATTCTTTGTCTCTTAGAACCTTTCATGTTTTCTGTTTATAGTAGCTGTTCTTTGTCTCTTAGAACCTTTCATGTTTTCTGTTTATAGTAGCTGTTCTTTGTCTCTTAGAACCTTTCATGTTTTCTGTTTATAGTAGCTGTTCTTTGTCTCTTAGAACCTTTCATGTTTTCTGTTTATAGTAGCTGTTCTTTGTCTCTTAGAACCTTTCATGTTTTCTGTTTATAGTAGCTGTTCTTTGTTGACATTTCTGCTCTCTCGCTTCATAACAAACTACAGTATTACTTGTAAATAAAAAATTAATAAAGGCTGTGCTCAACATAAATGTAATGTGATTATGTAAAAAAAAAATATGCATGATAGCAAGTATTAAACTCATTATTTAGTAATCCAATTCTGGTTTTGAATTTCATCACCAGTATCAATCTCCATTCTATAACCGTGCCTAATTAAGTTAATAACGAGAACTTGAACATATAATTTTAATCCTGGGTCCTTGGCATGTGCAATATGCTCCACCACTAAGCAATCCTGGTTCATCTCGTATCAACGATTCTAGATCTGGTGACTGGAAAGTAAAAGTACTGAACTTATAAAGTAAATATTTCAAGTTACTAGTTGTGCCATATAATTAATACATTAAACCTTTTGCTGCCATATTTAATTTTTACTTCTTACCTTCAGAAATGCTAATTATAAGTCATGGTTTAAATTAGGAGGAATAGCCAGCACACTTACCTAGGTGATACTGGAGTAGAAATTGTTTAGATATAACACTAAAAAACACATGGACATATTTTTAAGGACAAGCTTTCACTGTCACAGACAGCTGCATCAGGTCAGGAGAGTAAAAATTCAAAATCTGAAAATGTGCATGATGATCATGATTCTGATAAAATAATGGGATTTTAAATATGGAATTTAGCACCATGCTGTCTATAAATCTCATAATTTATATTTTATGTCACATATTATTTATGTGACATTTAACCCAAATGCAATGTTATTCTGCTATCAGAACCTTTCTTTATTTTACTAGCAACCCACAATAGTGTCAAACCAATCGCTAAACGAGGATTAGACAGGCCTAATATTGGCCTAATATAGGCCTTATGTAATAAAAAAGAAAACTTTTGAAAATTAGTTTACATCAATACAATTTTGTGCTGCATTAGTGCTTTCCTCAGTGTAGTCTATAAGATCATATATCTGTGTTAGGCATGGTTTCAAAATAGGAATCAGGTAAAAAACAAAAATATAATAGCAATTGGAAGAAATAAAATACATTTTAAAACTGACCGAATTATTGAATTTTCCAATTGCTATACCAACCAAATATTTTATTTATTAAACTTCACATGACACGAATTCATCAATCATAAATTAAATGTTACTAACACAGAATAACCGCATAAATATAACAAACACTACACTAATAAAACCCTCGACAATGTTTTCTGCCACTTAAGTAAACAAGCGCTACAATTGTTATGATTTAGCAGCTGGTAATTGACAGTTCTCAAAACTAACACCAGATGTCAGAGGCACACGGGCATGCTAGTATGAAAAATTCAGCGTTCTAATACACTTGTGGCTATTTCCGACTGTCGCAGCAAAGGCAGATAAAGCTTACATGTCGTAGGGTAAAGTCGATTTCTGCATTCAATGGCTAAAATGCTGAGATCTGATATATCCGATTAACACAGCAAAAGGGTTAAAATACCATAAACAAACAATTACAAATTCACAAGTTTTGAATAGGATCGAAAAATGATATAGATATGTTAAAACAATGTTAATCACTTATCTATAGTATAACATAGTTTTATGACATCAGCAGTAATGTGAAGTTGACACCCTATCTCAGTCGGTAGCGTGTCTTTCTACTGATTTAGGGGTCCTAGGTTTGATTCCCGGCATGGCTGAAAAATTAATCATTGGTGAAATGTGGGTTTACCTTTCACAGTGATGAATAACTGGCCGGGGACTGGATGTTGTGCCTGTCCTAGTTATAAGGCATATGAAGCTACGACAGGCCTAGCAAGCCCGTGGTGGAAAATATATGGCCCAGGCCACAGACTGTAAACTGTAATGGATGTAATAAAAATGGTATTGTTTCTGAAATATATAATAATTAATAAGCTTATATACAAACATATCAAAACAAAAATAAGTTCCATTGTCAAACTTTCATCCTCTCATTTTTATTTTTACAGCTCGATTACCTTTCTAACGTCAATTTTTGGTTAGTGTCACTTTGTTTTCTCATATTGCTAGTTTGATTTTATCAAAATCTATTTAGTTTGTTTCTTTATCATAACTCATTTTACTCATTTTACATTGGTTTTGTCTCAGACCTGATGACGGCGTAATCGCCGAAACATCTCGTCACCCAGCCAAAATTAGCAACAAACTATATAAGGAGAGGATTTAATATCAAACAGATATGGAACATAATTTTATTTCAAACTTTTCAAGATGTCAAATTTTTCCTTTTTCTTACACTTCTTTCATAGTAATCATTTGTACTTATTTATACAAACCTGTATTTATAACATATCATAACTGAGTAAAAGTATAACCTGGATGACACACATCTGTTGATTTCCATTAAATCTCCAAAATTAATTTTGTCTCGATAATTAACAAAGGCAAATTTTATAAACTATTAGACTTGAATAACAAGTTTGTGCCATCAGATCATTTACACTAATTTTAATAATTTTGTGAAAGAAGTTACTTGGTATGTCTAAACTTTCATTTTAATATGTTTCATGTTGATATGTTATACTGTTAATTGTTTTTTACATGTGTAAGGTACATGAATAACAACCTAGTCAACTATTTTAATCTTTCTATAATTCATATTTCTACTGTCTAATGTTTAAATATTTTAAACATTACAGAACATGTCTTCCTTGTCAACTTATTTTCAAACTATCTAATAGTATATTTAATTATTCAACTAACAAGTTCATTATTGTTGCCATACTAATTTACCTAAGTCATACCCTTCATATAACCTATAATCTTTATTTCAAGTATTCACAACAAAATTTATAGTCTTTAATGTTTGTATAGTATTAATAACTCGAATCTAGTCAATTGCCAATTTCCACTATTCATTTTGCTTAGCAACTAATCCTATAACCTGCTACGACTTAAAATATTGTAACAATACAAATTTATATTCTTTCCTTGATTTCTGCTAATTAATTTCAGAACAGTCTCAATGATGATTTTTTAGAAATGTTATTGTACCTGTTTTATTTGACTTAATTCATGATAAATTAATTTTTCCTTGAATAAATTATCTTCATGTTATGTTTCTTATTTTATCTTGTTTAATTGACCAAAGAAGTTGTACCAATCAATTTAAGTAATTGTACCATGCAAGTGTGTTCCTTATACTATAAATGTATTAGGTTAGTAAGTATTTTAGCTGCATTTTCTTCTTCTATTCCTCAATCTGTAGATTGGTCAAAGTATTTAGATTTCGACCTTGAATTATCTGGTTCACTAAAACGGCTACCGAGGTGGAGGTGGAGTGTCTTAAGCCTCAAGGCATCATACTCACAATGTCAAATGGGAGATTGGACTCACAACCCTGGTTGGGTGTCCATGGGAGATTTTTCCTAAATGGTTTTCAACTCTTCCTCCACACCAATGTAGCTAAATTCAACCTTACACAGCTCTAATAAATGAATGAATGACTTGAATGGTTAATGACACTACAATATAAACAAAATCAAAGTGTAGACTTCTGAGATTCTTTATTTAAAAAAAAAATAGAATGCCCTTGACATAAAAAGTTATTGTATTTATTAAAGTTAATTCACTAATTAATAGGCTACTAATTTACTTGCAATAAACAGCGACTAGGAGGATTAAACAAATAAGACTATGGTTAGGCTGCAATTATTGGTCTGGCAATGTTGCCAAATTGTAAGAAACTGCAACATCTAATAAGACTTAAGATTTCTAACATAGGCAAGGATTTTATACTTTTACCTAGCCCCAAAAAACCAATAAAACCCACTTATTTTATTTTGCACACACAGCAATTGTGTGATTAATAAATAGGTAACAGGTAGATTAGAGTTTGAACTAAACAAACTTAGCATAGGCCAAGGTTTAACAAATCTTTTTAAGAAAATACATATACAATTTAAACTTGAAAAACATTATCATCTAAGTACTATAGCTTTTACTTACGTAATTGATTAAAACATATTCTTTAGCATTTTTTTGACCATTTCATGTCATATTATTATTATTTAAACACATTATACCTGTAAATTAACAATATTGATTTACGGGAAAGGCAAGATACTAACTATATAAAATGTAAGTTAGATCCTATAATTTTTTTTCTCGCAAAATAAATTTGTACCAATCATTTTAATAAACTCGTTTATTGTTGCATTTTTTCCCCCTTTATTATGTCTTATCTCTTCTTTGGTGAAATAAAAATATATTTCACTTAATCCCAAATAATCACTATATATGCTTGATTGATTAAATCATTTAGCATACATACAACCCACCTCGGTGGTGTAGTTGGCTAACACGCTAGTTGTATTGAGCTTGACTGCTGAGGACGGGGAGATTGAGGTTAGAATCTCGGTCGGGTGAGCTGGGGGTGGTTTTTCCTAAATGGTTTTCCACTCTCCTTCCACGCAAATGTGGGTTCACCTCCTCCAATTCGACCTTCCCAATTCCTAATCCATTAGCGTAATTAGTACTTAAAGCATATAACCTGAACAGGTATTAAGACGCGATGCTACATAATAATAATTTAGCATACAGGAATTATATTTGATCTTCCCTAAAAACAACAATAAAATCTAATATAAATCAACTGGGCTTGGTTTTTTTAAAATATAATCTTTTATTTCTTTCTTTTTTTTTCTTTTTCCAAACCTAAACAAAGGCCTTAAAAATATTGTAAAAGCTGTCACTGTGCCTGTGACATTTTTTCATAACCAACTATAGCACAACCAAATATGTCACTATAATTTTAACAATCGGTCTTCTGAATACATGTTACGAACGGTGGTGTTTTGCATGTACACTCTACACACTTGTTGCTGGAGGGAGAAAGTTGATCATTGACATTGAGACGCAAGGCACCAAACTCGCACTTGTCTCCTCCTGAAACACAATGTTAGTGTTATAAATAATGTAACACCTTTCCAGTGCAGCTAGCAATGTGCCTGTTGCGTTTAGTGACAAACTTGCTTCTCGTTTGGACTAGCCACACAAATAAATCAGGATCAAGGAAAGTAGAATTTAGAGGAAATTTAAAGTGTTAATTAGTCTTTAACACGTAACACTGCCACATCACAAGTGGGAGACGCCCAGTTATAAGCAAAAAAAATGTCCCCAGCGAATGAGACAACTCGACTAGGAAGACCAACACGATCCACACTTCTAACACTTGAGCCAGTCGACGAGTAAATGCGGGAGGCATTAGTCCAGTGGATACCACTCGGCATTAACTAGCGCTATTGATCAGCTAGCATGATCTCTGATTAATGCCCCCCCCCTCCCCCCAACCCCTCTTTCCATACATTGTGAATCATTGCCAAATATTATTAGTCCCGCTGGTATAAATGGTAAATGGGCCTGTCCTCGGTTCACGTCTACCTATTCTATTGTTATCACTTGACGGAGGAACTGCGGGAAGAGCTGCACAAGCTTCAAGCGAGTAAGAAGTACAGAAGGCCATGATAATTGCGTCTGAGTCACCCCCTCGCCGCAAAAATTGCTACGGAGGAGTAAGTATTGAGGTACCACAGAGTTGGTGCGTGTCAGTATTTATGACCTGTTTCCCTATGCTCTTCAGGTATAGTTTATATTGTTGAGGGTGACCTGGTGGTCTAGGGGTAAGGTGTCGGACTTCTATGATGGCGTCCGGGGTTCAATCCTCGTTCCCGGCAAAGATTTATTTGATTACCAAACCCTTCCTTCACCTCTGACAAGACATCTTGTGAATGTGAGGAATGCCAGGTCT
>CABFOW010005970.1:0-15885 GCA_902141385.1 Timema californicum
CGTAGCTAGGCAAACTATCCTACAGTTATGTGTGGAGGAATATCATACCTCGCGGGCTCATTGAATTAGAAGTTGCTACCTTACAATTTCGACGGAGTGTACATAACTCATTAATGAATTTAAAACAATTTTTTTTAGTTGGCCTTGTTTTGTTTAGTGATGACTGGTATGGGAATTTCTTGTGTGTCAGCTGGAGCAAGGTAACAAATGGGAGTGGCCTAACCAATTCTTGGCTCCACCCCTCTAAAGTTCAGTGTTCTGTCCAGATATAATCCTAATAACACGGGGCGATATTTTAGCGTTACAGTTAACAAATTGCAGATAACAAATTACTCAATAATTAAGATTTTGATTATAAATATGTTTATAGTAAATTGGTCCTAAAGAATTTAAAAACTAGGTCTCCTTTTTTTTAAAGTCAAAATGCTGCGTTATGACCATTTTAGGTGGTGTCAAAAATTGTAAATTTTAGTATACTTTCATAAATGATAAAAAATAAATTAAGTAAAAAAGTTAAAGGCAGGTCTAACTTTTACATCCTTCCCTTACGAAATAAAACGAGTCCCTTGTTCCTGCGATGTATTTATGAGACTTTATAGGTTAGGTAAGTTGGTGATGCGAACCAACAAATACATCGTTCTGAAACGGGCTCTTAAGATCTCTGAGTGATAGCGTCCAATTTAGCAAGAATATAAGGGAGTTAAATCGACTTATATCCATTCCATTTTCAACTAGCAGTGTGTTAAAATAGTTTATTCAGTCGATTAATATAAAAACCCATTACGGTATATTAATGTATATTAAAACTTTTATGAAATTGTCAGGAGTTTTTATTTAAATTCGTATGATGACAATCAATGCAGCACAATGTTACTGTTAATTTGACGTAATACATATTTTGCTATCATTTATGGTAGTTGAAATAAATAGATATAAGATTAACCTTTAGTTAAATGGGTATAATGCTAGTTGTAGGTTGCCCTGTCTACTGTTAAGTTCCTTCTTAAAATATGCCCACTCTTCAGCATCTGCACGAGACCCTCTAATCCTAGAACTACCGGATATAATTGCTAGAAAAAACACATCTATTCTTACCCTGCCAAAAAAGTACCTTATCTCAGATTGGCAGTGCCTTGGGAGATCTGTGTGGTTATAAAATTAATTGTTAAAAAATAATTTAAAATAAGATAGACATATAAACTTTACAATCTTTGATGAAATAAAGTTTGAAATTTGATATATTAAATGAATTTTGTTTGGATGTAATTTGTAATTTAAATAAGTAGAAAACAAGATAATGTAATTAATTAAAATGAAATACTAAAAGTGTTAGTATTTATGCTTATTTGAAAAACTTGTTTTGTATTGTTGAAGAAAATAATAATTGTTGTGAAACCATTTAAGTAGTTATACCATTGCAATTCTAGTAAAATTAATATTTAAAATAAATATCAATTTATTTTTGATAGTGCTATAATATTTTTAAATAATTCATAGCTATCGATGGTTAGGATTAAGTTAGATACATTGTTAATCAAGAAATTGAAACAATCCTAACAATATAATATGTCTTGGATCGTTTGAAATACTGGATGACTTTTTTATTTCTTATATAAAATATTGAAAAGTTATTTCCACAAACCCTCATAGTGGAGCTTTTAACACTATTGTTTCTTGCCATGCTAATATGTCTTGTAGATGACCCTTCATTCCGTGAAATTAGGTTCACTGGAACACAGATTTACGCCTACATAATCCAATGCAGAAAATAAAAAGTTCAGCTAATCAAACGACAATATTTCATTTCCCTTCCCCATAGCAAAATTTTAAGAATAAATTCTAATTTGAACATGAATTGTGGACTTTAGGGAGACAATCCCAGGTCCAATAAGTCACTAAAACGGATAAAAGAATAAGGAAAGGAATAAAATAATGGAATCAAAATAATTGAAAGATAAATCATAATAAATGAAATTGGTGGAGAGAACAGTTTTCACACAAGTCTTCAATCATATATGAACTCACGCTTTTGAGAAACCAAACAGCTGTATTTCCCTTTATCTAGTTGATGCTATCATTTATTCTCGGGAGATGTTCAGGTAATTTCGGCTCCAATGGGTCGATTAGTTCAGGAACAAGAATGCAGTGGCTTGGAAAGCAAAACATTCGGTTTTTGAGGTTAAATTACCAAACAGAGAAAAGCAATATTTTCTTAACGACTTGAATGAATTATAATTATTTGAAAAAATTTAGGGACCTTAAGCTATGTATTCTCACTTAAGGTATTAAAGTATTTATCTAATGTGAAATGAGATAATGTCTTTAGATATCGGGAAATAATTAAATGAACTATTAAAATTACGAACTGAGTTTGTGTCGTGCTATAGTTGCCAAATAAAGCTATTTACGAAACAGAAAATATATTTAAATCATAAATTGTTCTTTATGAAATAAGACAAGGGGTCTTAAAAACAATGTTACTCCACTCTTCCATCATATATTTGCTTCGTCCCTCAATCAACACTCATCCTCTAAACATTCCCAAACACATTGACTTATTGTGTTCCCTTTCAAACCACACTCCTTCAGTACCCATTCATTACTGACTCTGTCCATATCACTTTTCCCACATACATTTCTTAGATCTCTCATTCCAACAGTATTCACCTTGTTCTTGTGTTTCTCAACTTCACTTCACATCGACTTCTCTAGATACTATTTCATTCTTTGCAATTTTCCACATACATTAAACTACTCTCCGAGATGCATTCACACATCTGTCGATTTCACCATCTATCCTTCCATTATAAATGGATCCTACTAATAGCTATAATAGAATTATAAAATGTTATTAATTTTGACATCAGCCAAAATAAGTTTTAATTTTATTATAGGGCCTTTCTATGAAAATTAAACTCTACCCGTCCAGGCTATACGAGAATTTACACCAAGGGCTAGTGATAAGAAGATACTATTTTGAGAGGTCGTTTACATACTTTGTTGGGAGCATTGAAAACAATATCTAGTTAAAAATATTTCTCAAAACGATTTTAAAGCTTGTTCTTGAAATTCGATCTCTCCATCATCTAAAATCCAATACAAATGAGTCAGACACGTTTGTAGCTGCTAACATCAGTATAGCTCCCTATAATTTCAAACGTTTGAATATCAATGTTCTAAAAAGAGATATTGTGAATGTATATCTGAAAGCAGATCCTACCAAACCCTACGTATGATTGTGTTTAATACCTGTTGTTGGCTCATCGAGACGTGCTCTGGACACCTGGGCCACCACGAGCAAGAGTAATATCCTGCAATAGTACATCCTGACGCTGGTAATCCACCAGAGAGAGTGGTCTTATGGTACGTTGAGTGGCGTAGCCAACACTGATAACCTCTGTTATCTCAGGATAGTGTCAGGGTGACCCACATCACTAGCCGGTATAATGCAACGTTTGGATGGTGTCCAGCAGCAATGAAGGCCCCAGGGTCAATCAATAATAATATTAATTATATTGTCCGTGCCACTCCCAAGAATTTCATACTCTTTCCTAATATAGCTCTGACGCGACGGTGCCACGACAACTCTTTTCTCGAAACTACTGAATGTGCATTTAGTTAAATCAATTCCCCTCATTAATAGGGAGAAGGTGGAGAAAGATGGGGCATTTAAGACATTTTTTATTTTTTTAAATAAATTAACAATTATAAAGTTAAATGTTTACTCTATATATAGTCAAACACATATAATAATAATAATAATAATTATTATTATTATTATTAGCACCACGTCTTACTACCCGTTCGGGTTATACGCACTTACGCTAATGTGTAATGGTAGGGTGATTGTGAGATGAAATGGAGGACCTACAGTTTAACGTGGAATCCGAACCACGGTGGAGGCCTGGCATTTCCCACATTCACAAGATGTCTTGTCAGAGGTGAAGGAAGGGTTTGGTAATCAGATAAATCTGTGCCGGGACTGAGTATTGAACCCCAGCCGCCAACATAGAAGTCTGACACCTTACCCCTAGACCACCAGGTCTCCCAACATATAATTAAATAATGTATATAAAAAAAATTATGTATGTGCGCTATAATTTATTTATTATTCGGTGTTTTGAAACCTTAATAATTACCTCATAATGGTCCAAGGCTTGGGTAAGATGGAGTACAACACGGGGCAAGATGGGATGTATCTAAACGAGACTGTATGTTGAAATAACTGCATCATAATATCATATTGTATCTAAGCACTTCGTTAACAAACATTAAAGATGTTAAAATACAATATCTAGGAGAAAAATATTGATTACAAATGGAATTAGAAATTAAATTGAATTGTGAACTAAAAAAAACATTTATGTCTAGTCTTTATGGCAAAGTGCACAAATATGAATCACATCCGCATCTTCATCCTCTTTCACGGCGCGTGAACAAGTGAGACCATCGCTTACACACGGTCCATCCTTCTGTGTATTCAGAATAAAAATAACCGCAGTATAAGCACTCAACATCTTCCTCCTCCTCACTATCCTCACTGTCATTTGATTAACTTTTTATTTGACTTCATTTTAGGCCTAACTGTTATTGCTTCTGTCTTTTCCTTTTCTTCCAACTTCAGTCTCTTTTTAATTTGGCAACCTCCTTCTCTTCAGGCCATTCTTTTAGCTCACGCCTATAGTGAGAGCTGGTGATTACTGCCGTTTTACCTTGGGCTGGTTTGTTTGTCTTATGTTAGCTCTTCCCACATGAGGAATTGGAACTATTTGTTCCGGTAAGGTACAGAATAAAATGGATTTATCTTGGTTTTGTTTGGGACCCTCACAAAGTGCAGCAGATATATGCTCTAGTAGGCCTTTATCCTTCAATGTGATCATCCAGGTTCACTGAGATGTTTCTCATATTTTTTAGGCCTACTTGCCCCTAATGTTTCAAAACTATAATCCAGTAGTTTAGGTTTCTCAGTCTGTTCTTTTTTTGTATTTCAGTCACTAGCAAGACATTTTTCACGAGTTTCTTCATTTTCATAAGAGAATTTTGGTTCGCACTAACTTAATTGAACTTTTTCAGTTGTGCTTGAAACATTAAACGCAGAATATTTAAAAATATTTGGGTTAAATGACCAAATCCTCATCGCCTGGAAACCATTAATGGCATTTATCATAGTTGCAGCTCTTACAAAAGCTTTCTCCACTATTTCAGCTAGTTGAAACATGGTAACAGCTCTGCCGTGGCTCGATCTAAGCTAATTTGTCACATCTTGCTCATAATACGTGATAAGAGGCTTCATGAAGACAATGTAAAGGGGTTGACCAATGAGGGAGGGGGGGCACACTATTACAACACTACTTTATCTTGCTTTGTTAATAATACTCAGGTTCTGCACAGGGGTGGACTGTCCATCTAATAGCAACAGCAATGGTTTTTATTTTGATGCTCCAGAGAATTGAATGAACTCTTAAAACCACCTTTTAAATATGTCCATTTGTATCCAGCTGGATATATTACATTCTGCCCATGTTCCTGGAGATAAACCATTTAAAAGTTCAAGCTTCATTCCTTTTATAAGTTAGACCAACACAGGTGGCACATAATTTTCAGCAGCATGCCAGCTCCTTGTTTTTCGTTGTTTAAGTTATGAGTTTTTCTTCCTCAGCCAGCTGTAAAGAAAGTTTCCACGGGTCATTAGTTCTTAGGCCAAATAAACGACTTTACACGTGTTTTAAATAAGCAGACAATTCTTTGTCGTCATCTTCTGAAGAAAAAAAACACAGGTGACTAAGGGCCCGAACTTAGTTTAACAGGTGTGTTTTCGACAGTTTCCTCACGATTTTCCAAGAGTAGCTTCTTTACCTTACGCTCCAATGTGGTCTGAGGTACACTGGATGTATAAGCTGCTTTAAAATGTCCTATTCTTCCACTCATTACTTCTTCAAATGCATTTTTAATATCTTCACCTGACCAGTCTCCTCTCTGGGTAGTTCCCTTGTAGCTATACACTTTATCACGAAATAAATATTCAATAAAATTACATTTACCTGTATTAAAACACGCAAGTAATTCATTTATTAAATATGGTTGGTCTACTAAGATAATGCTTTTAATATTGAGGTGAGGGGGTAAGATGGGGTAGTACCACACCATACACCAAGGAACAGTACCCCGTCTCGCCACATTATATTTTAATATTGAGGAGAAGGGGTAAAATGGGGTAGTACCACACCATACACCAAGGAACTGTACCCCGTCTCGCCACATTATATTTTAATATTGAGGAGAAGGGGTAAGATGGGGTAGTACCACACCATACACCAAGGAACTGTACCCCATCTCGCCACATTATATTTTAATATTGAGGAGAAGGGGTAAGATGGGGTATTACCACACCATACACCAAGGAACTGTACCCCGTCTCGCCACATTATTATATTTTAAGGTTTAACCCAAAACTTTTAACAGCAACAAATGTCAATATAGTTCTCTTTATAGGATTTTGAAGTTCAAATGATATGCTATTCAAATTATTATTGATCTTTAGTAAATAAAATTTTCTTACTTACTTGTTGGTGTTTGTAAAACGTATGAAAATAAGAGCTTCATGGACGTTTTACGATTGCCTCTCTTGGAAGTCTAAATTAAGCATCTGTAAAGGCGCTGATAACGTTTTCTGTTTTGCATACTTCTTTGATTGAATTCCAAAATCATAGCTAGTTTGCAGAATCTCCCAAACCCAAATAGTGCAATTACCCATTTTGCCCCCATAACCCGTCTTGCCCTACTATCCTCTAATATCAAAGAAATACAGCTGCAATCTTGTGAGGATCAGTATAAACAAAAATACTAAAATTTACCATACCTTAGGAGAGGTGGGATAGTATAATTCAAAACAAAGGATAGCACATATAAACATTATTATATAGAGATATTATTCAATAAAATAGCAATTATAACCATAACCAAATTTTCTACCTCAGACATAACCTTATAATCCAAGATTGAGTTGAGAAAAACCATTGTTAAATAAATTTAACCATACGGAACTTTATTTTTTTATTTAGCACTGCGTCCTACTATCCATTCGGGTTGTACGCTTGAGTGTGCGCTATAGTGGACCTCCTTTTCAGTTTTGGGGGTGGAGAGTGAGGGTTGGGGTGAATAATTGTTGCTATGCTCACCAACAGGTTTCGCTAGTTTCACCAGTGAGTAGGTATTGTTAATTAGAAACATTTCATTGAAAAAAAGTACAAAGAAGACGGGGTTAAGTGTATATTGCTGTTAGAATGCTGTCAGCCGGTTAATCTCTGTATTCCTTGAAAGTGTCAAGAACTGATGGGGGCGGCCTGAGCCTAGCCTAACTCACGCACCTCTCCTGGAGTAACCTTTTCACAACCAATTTTAAATTATTAGCATGTTACAGCAGTTGCTTCAAATTGATAAAGTATTATGAATTTTTGATTTCCAGCTTTGACAATCCCATCCAATTTTTTAAATAATTTTTACACAATTTTGTTTCATTAAAAAGTTTTAGAAGCTAGCATATTAAAATTGTAACTACAATGTAAAGATTTAACTTTTTTGGATTTTAAACTGCATGATATTATTTTAAATTTTATTTAAATTTTCAATGTAAGCACTATGATCTACCAAAGAAATCACAATATTCATATCCTAAAAAAATCGACAACATTATATTTTGCTGTGCAGAACTTTTCTTGCTCATATTTGATTATTTTTATTTAATTAGGGCCTATTAGATTCCATGGAAGATTTTCATTTAGGGCTAAGTTCTTAGAACACTCGGCCACTTTTCCGTGCTATTTTACGTGACCTACAACATTTTAACGTTCATAACTATCTGGATATATTTTCTAAGGAGGTCGGGGTAAGGAAGGTAGAATTTATTAATATGCAGTTCACACTCATTTTCGTGATAAACAGTGAAAGGCTATTTAAGAACAAAGCATCTACGTATAAACTGCTGGGATTCAAATCCCGAACTCTTCGTCACTGGCAAACACGACAAGAATATATTGAAGCCTTTTCTGGGTTGACCACCTATTAGAGTTGAATAAAATAAATGGAAACATTCCTTAACAAGCTTTAAACATTTAGGATGCAGAAGACCAACGTTCGCGAACCTTTGTTTCAGGTTTTCATATTTTACTCCCATCTTCACAGTTCAATCTTTTTGGATGTTATAAAGAGTAATTATACCATGATTTTGGTTACAAAAACATTTCAGAAAATTCAAACATATTTACTTACGGTCAACATTGATAGCATTTTACTATATTATTTGAGTCTTCCTTTAGGTTTTGATAATATCAATTAAGAGGTGACAGCTGAAGAAAGCATGACTTGGTGAATGAATATATTAAAATTGACTTAGTAGCTTTAGTAACCAACTTCTACTGTTCTACCTACCAAAATCATACTGTAATAACCTGTACCGCCCTTGGACTCGGGAACTAGACAATTTACTTTTCTTCTAGAAGAGGATGAGTAGGCCTGACATATCTCTGTTGACCGCTATATATAGTCGGATTGTAATAGGAAGAATCATATTGTGTCAACTGCCGCGTAAAGTGTTATGAAGTTGTCCCTTTGACATAGTCTTAATCTCAACAGCTGCCGAAAGAAAAAGAAATGTATTTTTGATAATGTTGTCCCTCCTATATTTTATATCATTTAAAATACTCTTCTTATGACGATCCATCTACAGTCCAACTGTCATATAAAGGGCCTTTTAGTTATAAAATACATGTTATTATATCTTTAGCGTTATTTTATATTTATTGATGATATATCCAGGGTGACAGCTGTAGATCATACGGCTTGACCTATCAATACGGGGGAAGTAGATAGATCTAGTATAGTGTCTAGTTCTCAGGTAAGGTAGGCCCTTTATATTGAAACTGGACTGTAGTTAGGTTTTTTTAGCCCATACTTGCAATAACATAGTTTATTGGCAATAAAAAGAGGTGTGTTTCAGTATCCGATCTGAATAATTAGCATATACACATGATAAACCCAAGTTGATGTAATATCACATTTGTATTTAAATTTTATAAATCTATTTTGCATTTAGTTTTCATATTTTATGTGAAACGAAGCGTCACAGTTCCACGCCTGTTGACACGCGGACAGAATATCTAACTCATCTAGTCAGGATTGCAAGGTACGTGGAGATAATGAGGTTCAAACTACAGCTGGGTGTACTAAGAGTGGGTTTTTATGAGTGGTTTCTCTCTCTTCCTCTATGCAAATGAAGTAACATTTTGTCTCAATACTAGCTTTTACAACACTATCCCATTAGTGTAAATTAACGCCTATAGCCCAAATGAGCAGTAATATGTGGAGGAAAAACGACGTACATGAGTCATCCCGATTTTTGTAGGACTGATATAGAAAGTTTAAAACACACTAACATTATTTATTACACAACATATTGCTATTGTAGTTTATTTTGGGTTGCAGTCGTTCAATTGGTACTTAAAAACCATAAGTTTAGCCAAATGTCAGGGGCTCGATTAAAGTGAGATGTCATTTTTATTTTATACTTATATTAATGCTAAGTGAACGACCGTATTCTTAACAATTAGTGTATTGCTCATATATCCAATAATATACCAAGGAAACTGTAAAAGTTGCCAAACAAACTCTTGACTCCAAGTCATCGGTGGCTCTTTCCTCCTGGCAAGTAGAACTGTCTTATAGAAGATGCTGGACGGGCCCCACCGTCAGCGTCCAGACACAAAATATCCCGAGACTCCTAATTGTGTGGTGTCGAGTAAGTGTTCAATCACGAAAACACAAACAAGAGTCATAAAACATTTTTAAAATGACCAAAAGCTACGAAAGAGCTATCTACTGTTAAAATACTCGACAGTTTAAATCAAAACACTAAGATCATCATTATTTGATAAATACTAAAAAGATAACTACTCTACGAGACACAACCAAATTAAAATTTATACGTGACTCAAGTTGGCCCACCACATATTGAAAAACACAACTTAACAACATTTATTAAGTCAATCCATTGTGCTCCGTTTGTGCCCATATATGCCCAAAAAGAACATATGTGCTATAAAATTAGAAAATCTAGGGGACAATTAATGTGGCGGGCTAACTTGAGTCTCTCCTATACCATAACCTGTAGAAAAATTGAGTTCAAGCTGACTCGTCACCTTTTTAGATGTCAATGTAACAAAGTCTGGTTTGCGCCATTCGTTTAAGATTTGTTTATGCTCATTTGTACCCAAAAATGAACATTTATTCTCTAAAATTATAAAATATAGAGAACAATAGATGGGGTGGGCTAACTTGAAATCTTCCCTATAACATGCCCTGTTAAAAAATAGAGTACAAAATGGCTCACCACATTTTGAAATATAAATGTATAAAAATTCCGTTTTCACAATTTGTTTGTTCTTCGTCTGTGCTCATATGTGTCCGAACATGAACGTTAGTGCTGTGAACATAGGCCTGTTAGATATCATTTAATGTGGCGATCCAACTTGCGCTCAAGCTAGCCCGCCACATATTTAAAAACAAACATAACAAAATTCTATTTTGAGTAACCCATTTCTGTGCATTCTTAACGATAGGCGTAAATAAATTGAGCCCAATTTATCAAATCTATATTTCAGCTCGCATGCAAACGCATAAAATGCTCAACGCCCTTTTTATCGACCTCTAGATATGGAAACTTTAAATTTTGGGAGAATATTCCTTTTGGGCCCCAGGCAATAGATATGACGGTATTTTCTGAAATTCGACCTGTAAGAAATTAAAAAGAGGGTTTGAAAGTTTTAAAAATTCACTGATGTATCTTTTGAACCAGCGTACACTGAACTTTGAAATTGAAAATGAAGGTTTCTTTCTAAAATCTGGTGAACGTTTTTCGAGGATTTTTCAAATTTAACTCCCCAAGGGGGCAGAGAGGGGTGGAAAATCTAATATTTTCCAAACTCAATCAAATTTACTATCTGAGGGTTCTTAGGGTC
Source organism: Timema californicum (assembly GCA_902141385.1). Taxonomy (NCBI): domain Eukaryota; kingdom Metazoa; phylum Arthropoda; class Insecta; order Phasmatodea; family Timematidae; genus Timema; species Timema californicum. The sequence continues at coordinate 11,013 of CABFOW010005970.1, forward strand.
ACAGAATTAGAATATGCTATTTTTGTGTACAACACTCACATATTGGGTCTCAAGCTCTGTTTTGAGAAAAAAAAAGGGGGGGGGGTTTTCAACTAAAATAAATTACTATTTATCATTATGGTAGGTGATTGAAACGTGTCAGAAAGCTAAAAAAAAACTACTCCATAAAGTTATAAAAGTCTGAACGTTTTTAACTTTTACGTTGGATACCGGGTAGTAAAGAAGGGGGGCTGTACACAGGAAAAAACTTTTAGATGTGGTAAACCATTTAAATATGACAGTTGGGTAGAAGGAAAACCCTAGATAACCGATAGCCAAATATGTCCTAAAATTTGAAATTTCTTAGTTGTAGATAGTAAAATGGGGTTAGGGGCTTACTTTTTCCAAAAATAATAGACAAAACTAATTTCCGGTATGGTAGAGTACCTATAAGCGTCTGAACATTTCTAATTTTTAATTAGGACCTCAGAGAAATTGAGGAAAAGGGGTATACGATTTAAAAAACTTTTAGGTGTAATGGATTAATGGATTAAAACCTCAAAATAGCCAAATAAACCTTAAAATATGATATTTAGAATTGGGGGTTTAAATAGCGAAGAGGGATAGATAGAGGAGGAGGTAGGAAAATCAATATTTCCAAAACTAATATATTTAACTACTTCAGTGTGTGGTAGAAAACTGAAATTCACAAAGCATTTATAAGGATCACCCCAAATTTAAAAAAAATCGTAATTTTAGATTTTAAAACGGAATTCTGGGAAAATGAGATGTGGGGATCTATAGCCAAAATAAACTTTTGAGATAAGTTAGAGAGAACATTCCAAATAAACAAATAAATCTTAGAATTTGAAACTTCTCAAAATGAATAGGACAATTGGGATTGAAAAGGTACTAAATTTACAAAACTATTAGAAGCAACTACTTCTAAATATGGTAGAAAATTTATATTCAGTAGGCCTGTAGAGATATCACTCCAAATAAGTATAGAAGTATGGAAATTTTAACATTTATAATTGGACTCCAGGAAATAAAGGCGTAAGGATCATACAACACTTTTAGATATGGTAGAATATTTAAATTTTGGAGGCAGGTAGAAGTACAACTTTAGATAACCAAATAAATCTTATAATTTGGGATTCATAAGAGGGAGTTAGAAAAATGAGGTGGACAGACAGTAAAGGGAGAAGAGTTTCCAAAAATTATAAAAATAAATTAGGCCTACTTTTCACAGTATTAGAAGATTGAATTTAAAAAGTTCTTAATCACTGAATTTCAAAATGGAGTGGAAAATGGGGAGGGCAGGTTCCCTGAAAATTCATAAACCGCAAATAAAAACAATTTTTGAGGGCGGTAGAAAATTGAAATTTTGCATGTATGTTAATAGATCTTCCCATATATCCAAATTACGTCCGAACATTATGAAATTTCGACAACTAATCTAGAACATTATTATCGATGTGATTAAGTTGAAATTTGGTAGAAAAGTAAATAGAATATATAAGATAACCAAATAATACTTATAATTTCAAGTTGGGAAAGTGGGAAATGAAGAGGCAAAAGGGGGCTAAGCTGATATATTTCCAAAAGAATTAGAACATTTACTTTTTGGCACGGTATAAAATTTAAATTCATCACCGTGGTAGGAGGGCCAACCCTAATAATCATAGACATAGGAAAGATTTGAGTTTAAAAATCAAGGTATGGTATTTATTGGGAGGGGTGGAGAGAGGAGATGAGTGAGGTGCCCTAATAGTTTCCTAAACTAATGAAAAAACCTTTTCGAAATGTTGGAAATCTTTATAAACTAATGCCAATCTAGAATAGACATAAAATTTAAATAAACAAATTTTGAAGACATAACTTGAGGAACATTATTCTCTTTATGAAATCATGATGCACAATAATATCATCATATGCTTCTATGACAATGTTTATCACATCGTTAAAGTTATATTATAATCGTGTTTATAAAATAGTGCCATACTGAAACCACAAAATTAGCATTTGAAAAATATGGCGGGCCAGCCTGAATTCAAGTTTACTTACAGGTTACTATATAGGGATTACTCAAGTTAGCCCGCCACATTAAATGTTCTCTAGAATGCCTAATTGTAAGCCTAAATGTTGATTTTCGGGCACGAGCATTTTCGGGAAATGAGCACAAACAATGCAAACGAATGGTGGGAACATAATTTTGATATTTTGATTTTTTTTAAATGTGGCGGGCCAGCTTGAACTCAATTTTTCTACAGGTTATGGTGTAGGAGAGACTCAAGTTAGCCCAACACATTAATTGTTCTCTAGATTTTCTAATTTTAGAGCACAAATGTTCATTTTTGGACAGATATAAGCACAAATAAAGCACAAAATAATGGCTAAAACAGAATTATTTTAATCTTTTGTTTTCAAAATGTGGCGGGCTAGCTTGAGCTCTAGTGGGATCGCCTTCATTAAATGTTATATAAAAGGCCTAGATTCACAGCACTAATGTTCATGTTCGGGCAAATATGAGCACAAACGGAGCACAATGGATTGCCTTCTATAAATTTTGTTATGTTGTGTTTTTCAATATGTGGCGGGCTAGCTTGAGCTCAGGTTGGCCCGCCACATTAAATATTTTCTAATTTGGCCAGTTTCACAGCACAAATGTTCATATTTGGGCACATATGAGCACAAACGATTAGACAAAAAAAATGTCTGCAATGTGGCGGGCCAACTTGAGTCACGTTAATAAATTTGTAATTCAATGTATTTGAAAGGTCATGCACAAAACTTCCAAGATGTGTTGGCAAGCATAGATCTGGTTAATGACCCAATACCGACAGTGAAAGGGTTGTGGGGGTGGGGGGTAGGAAGAGGGTGTTAAGCTGTTCCTGGTACCTGTCACCCGACATTGCCTAAAGAGAAGGTTGACAAATATATAAGGGTTGAGCTTTGTGGAGCGGGTAGGCAGGCTACGTAAGCGATATCAGAGTTCCTTGCAGGACATCGCTGAACTAATCTAAACAAACTTTGGCACAAAATTAAGTAAGATTAATGTGGTATTTTAATTTGAAAAAAATACGTATCTCTATTTGAGCTAAAATTCATTATTTGTATAGAAAAAAAATTGACTTCACTCACAACGCATAAATGCAAAATTTTGCATCTTTTTAATAAATTAATGAATAGGTTTGCTTACAATATATTTCTATAGAAACATAGAAATATATTTAAACTACAAAATAAAAAATACCACGTACTCCTGCGATATTTCACTAAATTTAAAATTGTTTTGTTTGTCTGTATTCATTGATGTGAGCCTGATGCGTTGTGAAACATTTAAAAGAGGCTCAATAAGCACTTTTTTATCTTTTATAATTTTATGAGATAACATTTGAGTAAATATTTGGTGCGATCCTTAAATCTAAATTTAATGCCTAAATTTTAAACTGTTTATTCTATTCACTGGTGTAAATCTGACACGTCGTAAGCCTTCTAAAAGAGGATCATTAAGCTCTTTGCAATTTTTATAACATTTATTAATTTAAACTTTTAATCCTTTTGACTTTATTTATATCTGAAATCACTGTGGTGCATTAAAAGCTTTTATATAATTTTAAAAAATTATTTAAATAATATCCACCTTTTTTTATTTCATTGGTCTTTTATAGACAATTTTATATTATATAATCTTAAAAAAATTTAACTGAACAGCGGATATAATAAATTGCCAAGACTTATTTATTTTTAAACTCACTTCAGTAAGGCCTGTAAGGCCCCGCAACTTGTTGTTTTAACATGGTTTGTTACTTTGAATTAAATTATAATATTTAACTAACCTGCAAATGTTTTACTTTTTCATATAATTATTTCCTTTAGTTACTATCCCCTCTTTTTCTAGTCTATTGTGGCCAAAAATAAATAGAGTGAGAGTGGGGTGGTATAAGGCGCTACTTTACCAATAATGACCCGTATCACAAAGTGGACGTCCTCCAAGATCTAGTCGACGCTTACAATGTTTTCGAGGATGGTGATATGGCTGTTGTCAAAAAGTTATAAATTAGTATTATTTTCTAATATCTTTCAAACTAAATTAGTATTATGCGAAAACCTTTCCGATTGTATTTTTAAACGTGTTAATTTTTTTTATTAAATACAATTTTTGTAGCATTTGGCTACAATTAAAGAAGATACAAGTCGGAGGGATATAAACTACTTACCCCATTTCACCGTTCCAGCATCTCTTGACAACAGTTTAGACAGATGACGCATATGCAACCGATCATAACCGCTGGGCGTTATGGACTGACCAAGCCTACCCAGGTTCAAACGGTGGCCACTAGAGGTCACGGGATACTAGAACTTTCCAAAGAGCTTAATAAAGGAAGTGATGCCTGTTCCACTCTATCGGTGAACATCCCAGTGCTTTGGAGTTGATTCTCGGAGCTATGTTTGTCACACGAATCCACACCCCCTCCCCTTGTGATACTATTATGTTTGTTCCTAACCTTCCATGTTTCCCTGGGTTTTCAAGCATATATGATGCCAGTAAGGCAACATGACCGGCAATCCATTATCATACCTAAACACACCTACCCCCATCCCAGAAAAGAAAATCCTTCCCTTACCCGAGACCCAGCGCAATCACTCATAATCACCATTTCCCTCCTCACAGTGTCAATATGTTAATACTTCTGTAATTCAATTACTAATACATTTCATTGGTATCACATCACAGGTATATAACTAATCATCCACGAGGTTAAGAGTCACGACAGTGACTCTGTACTCAAACACTAAATCAGCTCTTTCTAAGATGACCTAGATTAGCGCTTCTGTCAATTCGGAAATTCTCAACAGCCGTAAGGCATGACCGACCCCCCCCCCCCCC
>CABFOW010005970.1:15951-36645 GCA_902141385.1 Timema californicum
ACTCTGGATAGGGGAACACGTATCCTTGGTTGGGGTTTTGTTATAATGTAAGAACAAATTTTTTTTCGGCTTAAATGATTTTTTTATTTATGTAACCGTTTCAAAATTCACTTTTTGGCTTATTATATTTTTTTATGGGTAAATTAATAAACTTTGGAACCATAGACTGAAATTAAAAATTTGGTGATGATATAATGAAATAATTCAGAGACTATGATATTGAAACATATTTATTTTGATAAAATCGATATATGTCCAATTTTGAATATTAATGTTTGGTCTGAAAGATATACGTGGTTTTTGATTAATATTATTTTGTGAATTTTACTTCTATATTTTACAATAATGGGAAAGGTTAACTTATTACTTTCAAATTACATTTCGATTTAACTAGTCCTTTCTTTATACTATTTATATTTATTGGGGATTCTGTCTTATATAATTGTAGTATGAATTGAACCCTTTTTATAGAATAATGACCGATGATAGAAGTCTTGATGACTTTTTTCAAATCCTCTCTTGTACAAGTAATTTTTTATTTATATATTTGCGACTAGTGGATATTTATATACATTTGTAAATATTATTGTTTTTCCAGGGGCTATATAACATAATTTAACGAGTAAGTTTTTTATGAGAACTGATAGTTAAAATAAATTTATTTATTCTCTCTAGTAATTTTCAAATGATATGATATATTTAACTTTAATATAATATTTATATTTACCTTTCATATACATGATTAATCTTAAATATTTACACATTCTACGACTATCGTATTTTTTTTCTATACTATCATATATGGTTTTATCTGTTGAAATACATATATTTTATTATATATTCTAAGAATAAACATTTAAAAAATATTTTGTGGTTTTTCAGTTCCTAAATAGTTGAAAATACCCTTAGATTGCTTGTTTATTTATTCTTTTTGGGAATTTATATATTTATGAGGACGGCCGTCTAACAATCATTGCCGCAACCAGAAGAGTTGAGTGCTCTGAGTTTCGGATGTCAGAACTCAGACAATTGGAACAATTACTCGAACAACTCACTCTCATTGTGTTTATATATGTTTAAAACTATATGAGCCTTCTATTTGGATTGGCTAAGTAAAGGAAGTTTCAATTGTACGTGAGAATGTATGAATAACTTCACAATAGTGATTAGTCGAGTTTAATAACGAAACGTTTTAACTCTGCACAGAGAGAATAATTTTATCTTGAATAAATTAGAATTGATACAATTAAAATTAATGATGTGTTAGAATGTTATTTAGAAGAATGATTTCGATTATAGTCTCTTGATTTATAGCTCTTTTGAATAAAATTATAAAGGTAAAAAATTTATTTCTTAACATTTATCACACACAATCGGAAACTAAATATTGATAAAGTCAACTTAATAATAACATTTGGATATCGCCTACATGAACAAAAATAACGCTTCACACTTCAATATAAGTTTAATTACTTTATTTGTATAAACGTCAAGTAACAAATTATCTTACAGTAACTTTACAGAGCATTCATCCTTCACAAGAAACAGGTTCAACCTCAGTCTTCGTCCAGGACAAACTTGTAGAACACTACATTACACTTACACTCTGGTACAATATAAAAAATATAACTTAAATAACTACCACTACAATGTATTCAATGTAGCTCGGAAATCTGAACTAAGACATATTACAATAATATATTAGAGGATTAAACTTAAGTTCAATCATAAGTTTTTATTGGATTTGTTTCTTACAATCTGTGTTCATCTAAACTCTTACTCACTAAGTTTATCTATGTACCATAGAATATTTATTTTAAAGATTATTTGCTAATACTAACCTTCCCGCTTTTAATTGAGTAGACTCTACATTATTTGGCGTAGGGGGATGCTTTGCATATATCAATATGTAAGTTATCTTTTTAAAGCCACTGTATAATAAAATAGAGCAGTAAACTACTTATGAAACACATTTTAATAAAATATTTTTTAAAGATATAAAGTTGATATTTCAAATAAAATGTTGACATTTTGAACTTAAAAAACCTACCTCTTTCAATAGCTCAGTTATGTATAAAGCATTAACTTGTATACCAATTTGAAGTTAGCCTTAGATAATATAAAATTAGAAACAAAATCTCAAATGTAGTTATCTAGGAACCTTAGGCAATAAGTTACAACCCTACATAATAAGGCTTAATGTTAGTATATTTCATGTTTACATTTATCTCACTAAAATGTTCTTTGTTTTAGCGTTACAATTTGTATACAGTATCCAAGTTGATCTGGCTATATTATATGGTGTATAGTTATCTAATACTCTTTATAAGGGAGCTATCTTTGTAAAAGGAATGTTATTATGTAAAGTGCTAGGATCTCCATGTCAACCTCCTCAAACCATACTAATTGCAAATATAGACCCACCATAAAATTATAGCAAATACTGAATACCTGTGTGATATTTATCTCCTCGTAAATCTTAGAACAAACTGTAACAGGACCCTGGTATTAGTATTGGGATTACTTGAATCAAGCACCGGTCAATTTCCTACGTTGTTTGTAATGGCGGACCTCTGATTCAGTCGCTCTCGAGCTTTCTGTCTTAGGCAACCAACACAGATGTTAGCAATCGACACCTAAGGCCTCGTGGTTATTGACGAATATCATTCCTCATCAATCTACACTTGAAGCCTCCAACCGTGATTCAAATACAAACTCCCTAATTAAGATCAGACACGGACTCAAACCTTAATACTTTCGGCCACGACAAAGCCTCGGCGAAGACTTGCCGTGGTTGTTGGAATCCATTCATGTCACGTTTGAGTTTGCCACATATTTGCAAACATTTGAGCTATGTACAGACAAAACCACCTGTGGACTAACCCAATCTGCATCTACTGGATCACACACATCAAATACAACCCACTTCTATATTATACCATCTTCTTTATAATGGTGTTCATATCCACATTTCTGATAATATTAATTATAAATCTCAAGAACATTTCAAGTGTAATTAAATTTTCATTTTCATTTGTATACTTTTAAATAACTTTAATCCATGATATAATCAATATTAGATATGAAAATCATTTATTATTATTTATGGTGTATTGTGGCTCAAATCATTTTTACCTTTTTAACATTGCAAGTACTCAGCTATCTTTGAAATAATATAATTTAGTTTTATTGTAAAACAATATTCTGCTATGTTTGTCAACTAAAACATGTCAGGGATGAAGAAACTGGTACTCCTATAGTAGGCCATGTCAGTCCAAACCAATTTAATTTATATTAATGGTGGCTTAATTTGTTGATCTCCTTTATGTGAATCAGTAAGGAACAAAAATAAAATACATTAGTTGGGCAGACCTAAACTTACATCTCCTGGTAAAATCTTGATGCGTTTCTAGTTTTTGCATTTAGACAAAAGTTTAGTACAACTCAAATAAATAATATTGCTATGCTTACGATATTCACTTCCTTTACTAGCACTACTTTGTCAAGTTAAATATAATTATTATATTTACACATTAACTATCTTTGCTAATCCAATAATGTATTTTATATAACAAATACATACTAGTAAACCTATTTAACATGCTTGATTGTTTGACAATGCTGTCTTTTCAATACGATGTTTTTTCCAAATATTGATTATTTACTATAGAAAACAATATACTCGTACATACAAAAAATAAATGCAAACCATTGATTTAGAAATGAGGATTTAAAAAAATTATATTAATATACACAACAAAATTATTTTTTTAAATTGTTTGAATATGTCAAGTGGTAAAATATAAATAAATAGGAGCTCTTTAAATAATTCAATTTACGTATATCAACAATTCCATCATAGGTATTTTGATCGTCCTTTCTTGAGCTATCTTTTAATAATATTTTCACAAAATAAATGTATGGTTTGCTGCACAATAAATATTATTGTACCCATTGGATAGACTAGTATAGACACAAATCTAATATACAGTCATATAACTTGTGAAACTAGTAAGGCCTATTGTTCTAAGTAAATTACATTTCGCTACAATAAGTTCAAGTAGTAAGTCACGTAATTAGCTTTTCTCATTAATGAAAAGGTCTTTTGCACTACTCTTTAAACCTTAACGAGTATTTAGATCCCAATATAAGCTTGCAACTATAATTCAATATTGTGACTAATTCTTGTTTTACATGGTACCTATTAATAAATTCCTTTAACTAAGTTTATGAAATTGACGTGATTATAAAAGCATAATTTAATTTTAACTAAGTTCTAATTGATGAACTGTTTGTATGGTAGTAAACTTATCATTTAATTTTGGCTTTATATATATAAAGTAGTTTTATTAAAGAAGCCAGCCATCCACCACGCCGTTACCAATACTCAATCAATTGTTTGAATCAGTTCATTCAATAGTCAGGATTGATCATTACATATTATGTGAGAGTAATCCCAATTAACAAGTTGTCACTAGTGATAGCTCATGGAAAGACAAACTATTAATACCGTTTACTTGGAAACACTGCTACCAGCTATTTTTAAAGGTAATAACAGTAGATTAAATATTACTCCGAAATCCTGAGGCGTTATAGTCATCCCAGTCGGTCGTTTGGCCTGAAAGAAAGAGAAAGTACGCATTGAAAATAAATAATATTTAGAATATCAAAAAAGAAATATCACTAATATATTCATACATTTCAAAACCATAAGAAGATTTCAAGAAGATAAAAATAACTAGTTTATTAACAAACATGGTCATATATGTTTACTTTGCAAACACTAATATAAGTTTTGGCAATTAGCGACTCACAGAGCCACGCCATATAGCTTTATAACAAAAGGGAGGATATGAATTTAAATTAAATGGACTGAAATTTGTCTAAAGATGGTATTTTAGATAATTTTCTGGGAAAATTGTAATGAAAAAGAATTTCATTTGGTAATCACTCTAATAAAAAAAATGCCCACCCTTCATATATTTTAAAATTAATGAACATTTTCAAAATATAAATATAAATCTCTTCACAGTTGGGTGACCAAAGATTTAAATTTAATTATTGTTGACAACTAAATTTCATCGTTGGAAGTTAACTCCCCCAATATGGCAAACACTTGTGAAACATGGCTGAAAGACGGTTCTGACTCTTTTTTCGCTCTAATCCATTCTTTAGCTTCAAGAAGGATAGACCTTGGTGAAAAAACATGGATAGTTTCGGAACAATATCCTTCTAAACGTAAAAAGAAGGCTTTTCTACACAGTCGTCCCACAGTCGTCCCACAAAATTATTCGGGAACTGTTCGAGTAAGAAGAAACATTCATAGAACTACCGTACCAGGTTGAATTTATAAATACAATAAATAAAGAATATTAAAATGATAGAAAGCAAGTTCTGATGTATAGACAGTAGGAACCCAGCCCTTATTAACATTAACAAGCCGGAGCACAACAAGACTCAAACCTCCGAGAGTCCACCTTCAACACCTTCACAGAAACAACATCATAAAGTGGAACACGCCAACGACTTGTACCGTGGATAGAGAATAGCCCAGCACCAACAACGTCTGTGTACTCACCATTCAACAGTCAAGCTGGGCTCTCGTACAAATGCTATGCTCACGCCACGGAACGACCCTGTTCATCCTCACTGCAATAGACTCTGTTTGGGAACTCAAAGTTTAAGTCAAATATTTGGCTGACTCAAACTAACCCTTTGAAGAGCGCATGCGCGAGGTGGCCGGTCTAAGTGGTCCCCTGTGCGTCGATTACCCGTGGTCACCCCCACCCCCTTGGCTGTTTGTCTCTACGAAGACAACGTGGAAGACATAAGCTATTATGATTGGCTGTTCATGACCGCATTATGAGATCATTGTTACCTCCCTTGTTTTCCCCTGCTGAGCAGAACTAGATATAAGCGTATGTTTAGCAATGTAAGGCACTCTTTGATGCCATCTAGAAGTAGGGCACACTTGGGCACTATGTAGGGCCTCAGGATATTTATTATGTAAGTTATTGTAAAAGAATATATATTTGATCTTTGGCCACGAGCAAGTAATTTTCAGGCTAGGGTTCAAATCTTGGTGAAGAGTACGTAAATTATTATATATATTTGATCTTTGCCCATGAGCTAGTATTTTCCAGGCTAGGGTTGTAAACATGGTTAAACGTAGCCGTCTGTCCGGAGTTATAAGTATATGATTATTAGTTCTGTTAGTGGTCATATGACGATAACTGTGGGTCTCTTTGTTTACATTCTTGTAGGTCGTATTATAAATGGATTTATTAATTGTATCATCGGCCAGATTAAGTTGATTCATTGTCACAATGTTTATTATGTTAACTGACAGATTAAAAGCTAGTTTAGTTATGATTTGAGTTCACTGTTGCCTTTATTTCTTTGTGGGTGTATTTGCTATCTAGTACGACATAGTGGAAACGTATTTACGTATTGTGTTAGCTTACAGATGTTTTGTACCTTTGGGTACTATGAGTAGCAAGATTCTTCGAGTATTTTTCTTGCATAGGCATTGAGCCGTGGCAATTATAATTATAAAAATAGAACTCTCCCTTTTTGAAACTGTTTACTGTTATTATAGAATTTCAGTATTATTTCTATAAATGTATGGAACATAGTGATGTCAGACACGACGGAGAATCAATATTGTCTTTAAGTCTATCAGTCCAAATTGTATATTATTTTCTGTTTTAACATCTATTGTAATAAACTGCCTTTGGGCCATATTAGTAATTTTCGCTTAGTTCTTGCCTTTACCCAGGCATCATCTTAGTAGTTTCCTTTAGGCTTAACTATAATTATGCTGGTGAGACAGGGGTCAGGTTGGGCTTGTAGAGAACAGATCAATAAAGGTCCCTGGTGATTTACTTGTCTTTATATTGTAATTAGCAACTCACTTCTTGTGGGGGTGAACTGCCNATATTTGATCTTTGCCCATGAGCTAGTATTTTCCAGGCTAGGGTTGTAAACATGGTTAAACGTAGCCGTCTGTCCGGAGTTATAAGTATATGATTATTAGTTCTGTTAGTGGTCATATGACGATAACTGTGGGTCTCTTTGTTTACATTCTTGTAGGTCGTATTATAAATGGATTTATTAATTGTATCATCGGCCAGATTAAGTTGATTCATTGTCACAATGTTTATTATGTTAACTGACAGATTAAAAGCTAGTTTAGTTATGATTTGAGTTCACTGTTGCCTTTATTTCTTTGTGGGTGTATTTGCTATCTAGTACGACATAGTGGAAACGTATTTACGTATTGTGTTAGCTTACAGATGTTTTGTACCTTTGGGTACTATGAGTAGCAAGATTCTTCGAGTATTTTTCTTGCATAGGCATTGAGCCGTGGCAATTATAATTATAAAAATAGAACTCTCCCTTTTTGAAACTGTTTACTGTTATTATAGAATTTCAGTATTATTTCTATAAATGTATGGAACATAGTGATGTCAGACACGACGGAGAATCAATATTGTCTTTAAGTCTATCAGTCCAAATTGTATATTATTTTCTGTTTTAACATCTATTGTAATAAACTGCCTTTGGGCCATATTAGTAATTTTCGCTTAGTTCTTGCCTTTACCCAGGCATCATCTTAGTAGTTTCCTTTAGTCTTAACTATAATTATGCTGGTGAGACAGGGGTCAGGTTGGGCTTGTAGAGAACAGATCAATAAAGGTCCCTGGTGATTTACTTGTCTTTATATTGTAATTAGCAACTCACTTCTTGTGGGGGTGAACTGCCCATTGGAACATTGGTGGTACTGCTATAGGTACTGACCTCAAAAGGGGTGTGGTTGAGACTCATCACCATCACTATATCCCTTCAAAAAACAACATTATAAAGTGTAACACAACAAGCAGACGACTCATCATCATCACTATCTCCCCTCACAGAAACATTATAAAGTGGAACACAACAAGCAGACGACTCATCATCATCACTATCTCCCCTCACAGAAACATCATAAAGTGGAACACAACAAGCAGACGACTCATCATCATCACTATCTCCCCTCACAGAAACATCATAAAGTGGAACACAACAAGCAGACGACTCATCATCATCACTATCTCCCCTCACAGAAACATCATAAAGTGGAACACAACAAGCAGACGACTCATCATCATCACTATCTCCCCTCACAGAAACATCATAAAGTGGAACACAACAAGCAGACGACTCATCATCATCACTATCTCCCCTCACAGAAACATCATAAAGTGGAACACAACAAGCAGACGACTCATCATCATCACTATCTCCCCTCACAGAAACATCATAAAGTGGAACACAACAAGCAGACGACTCATCATCATCACTATCTCCCCTCACAGAAACATCATAAAGTGGAACACAACAAGCAGACGACTCATCATCATCACTATCTCCCCTCACAGAAACATCATAAAGTGGAACACAACAAGCAGACGACTCATCATCATCACTATCTCCCCTCACAGAAACATCATAAAGTGGAACACAACAAGCAGACGACTCATCATCATCACTATCTCCCCTCACAGAAACATCATAAAGTGGAACACAACAAGCAGACGACTCATCATCATCACTATCTCCCCTCACAGAAACATCATAAAGTGGAACACAACAAGCAGACGACTCATCATCATCACTATCTCCCCTCACAGAAACATCATAAAGTGGAACACAACAAGCAGACGACTCATCATCATCACTATCTCCCCTCACAGAAACATCATAAAGTGGAACACAACAAGCAGACGACTCATCATCATCACTATCTCCCCTCACAGAAACATCATAAAGTGGAACACAACAAGCAGACGACTCATCATCATCACTATCTCCCCTCACAGAAACATCATAAAGTGGAACACAACAAGCAGACGACTCATCATCATCACTATCTCCCCTCACAGAAACATCATAAAGTGGAACACAACAAGCAGACGACTCATCATCATCACTATCTCCCCTCACAGAAACATCATAAAGTGGAACACAACAAGCAGACGACTCATCATCATCACTATCTCCCCTCACAGAAACATCATAAAGTGGAACACAACAAGCAGACGACTCATCATCATCACTATCTCCCCTCACAGAAACATCATAAAGTGGAACACAACAAGCAGACGACTCATCATCATCACTATCTCCCCTCACAGAAACATCATAAAGTGGAACACAACAAGCAGACGACTCATCATCATCACTATCTCCCCTCACAGAAACATCATAAAGTGGAACACAACAAGCAGACGACTCATCATCATCACTATCTCCCCTCACAGAAACATCATAAAGTGGAACACAACAAGCAGACGACTCATCATCATCACTATCTCCCCTCACAGAAACATCATAAAGTGGAACACAACAAGCAGACGACTCATCATCATCACTATCTCCCCTCACAGAAACATCATAAAGTGGAACACAACAAGCAGACGACTCATCATCATCACTATCTCCCCTCACAGAAACATCATAAAGTGGAACACAACAAGCAGACGACTCATCATCATCACTATCTCCCCTCACAGAAACATCATAAAGTGGAACACAACAAGCAGACGACTCATCATCATCACTATCTCCCCTCACAGAAACATCATAAAGTGGAACACAACAAGCAGACGACTCATCATCATCACTATCTCCCCTCACAGAAACATCATAAAGTGGAACACAACAAGCAGACGACTCATCATCATCACTATCTCCCCTCACAGAAACATCATAAAGTGGAACACAACAAGCAGACGACTCATCATCATCACTATCTCCCCTCACAGAAACATCATAAAGTGGAACACAACAAGCAGACGACTCATCATCATCACTATCTCCCCTCACAGAAACATCATAAAGTGGAACACAACAAGCAGACGACTCATCATCATCACTATCTCCCCTCACAGAAACATCATAAAGTGGAACACAACAAGCAGACGACTCATCATCATCACTATCTCCCCTCACAGAAACATCATAAAGTGGAACACAACAAGCAGACGACTCATCATCATCACTATCTCCCCTCACAGAAACATCATAAAGTGGAACACAACAAGCAGACGACTCATCATCATCACTATCTCCCCTCACAGAAACATCATAAAGTGGAACACAACAAGCAGACGACTCATCATCATCACTATCTCCCCTCACAGAAACATCATAAAGTGGAACACAACAAGCAGACGACTCATCATCATCACTATCTCCCCTCACAGAAACATCATAAAGTGGAACACAACAAGCAGACGACTCATCATCATCACTATCTCCCCTCACAGAAACATCATAAAGTGGAACACAACAAGCAGACGACTCATCATCATCACTATCTCCCCTCACAGAAACATCATAAAGTGGAACACAACAAGCAGACGACTCATCATCATCACTATCTCCCCTCACAGAAACATCATAAAGTGGAACACAACAAGCAGACGACTCATCATCATCACTATCTCCCCTCACAGAAACATCATAAAGTGGAACACAACAAGCAGACGACTCATCATCATCACTATCTCCCCTCACAGAAACATCATAAAGTGGAACACAACAAGCAGACGACTCATCATCATCACTATCTCCCCTCACAGAAACATTATAAAGTGGAACACAACAAGCAGACGACTCATCATCATCACTATCTCCCCTCACAGAAACATCATAAAGTGAAACACAACAAGCAGACGACTAATCATCATCACTATATTACCTCACAACATTACAAGGGGCTTCCCCAGCAAAGCACAACATGACAACATTATCTGTGATGCACCCAATTGTATAGAATCCCAAACCAGTAGAGACAGGTGTGTCAATGTCCCAGACATTACATTTCATTGTCGTGGCTGTGTGCAATTAAAATGACCTCCATTTTAGTGATGACCCCATGAAAACATAATACTTTGCTATAGATGAGCTGAGTGATGGAAACTGTCACTATAGTTACATGTACAACATATATACATACACACATGAGTTCAACATTTTAAAAGATGGTGCAGAGGAAAACCCATTATTCATTTTGTTTATATCAGGAGCACCGGGACTCTCTTTGTTCGAGAAAGGGGGGCAGAAGGAATCACGTTACGTGCAGGTTAGTAAGTTACGTTGAGTAATATATATATATACCATAGACAATTACAGATGTGAGTTCTGAAATTGTTCTTTCCAACAAGTAATGGGCGTATTTATGATGCGTTATGAAAAGTGTTAAAAGATAAATTTATAAAAGAATTCGTGTTAAAGTCAAAAATAATTAATAAAGAAAAATATCAATATCAAGCTGAGAGATGATGTATTAAGTTAAATAATACAATTCAAATTTGGTACAAAAGATTGTAAAGTTATAACTATTTAAACGTAATCTTTATTGTTCTCATTTAATTGAGTGTTATAATATAAAGCAACAATTTGATTTAGGCCCTGTAACATCATCAGAGCTTGTCTACATTTAAGAATTGATTAAAAATAGGCTAATACTATTTCCCTTCCATCAAAAAATTACAAAAAATAAAATAAAATAGGGACATATTGGACTCGAGTGTATGTGAATTGATGATTGGCCTTTGTATGAAGATATGGCTAACTGAAGAACTAATCTCGCTGATTGTAGAATATGTGCTACCTCCCCCCTAAACCTTTAAAATATTTGGGTATGTAATGAATTAATTTATTCACTCAACAATTTAAAGCACCAATAACGCACTAGTAAATTTTAAGGACCGGGAGCCAAACCAGCGATATTCGTTCCAAACATCCAGGTAACTAGCAACATTTAACAAGTGACACGTTATTTCTAAACATCCAGGTAACTAGCAACATTTAACAAGTGACATGTTATTTCTAAACATCCAGGTAACCAGCAACATTTAACAAGGGACATGTTATTTCTAAACACGACTCATGGCAAGTTGGAGGACATATTAACCAGGGTTGTGCGGGAACTCAAAAGACCAAGATTCTAGTCGAGTGGTTGTTCAATAGAGATGCACAACATTTTATTTCAAAATTAAAATAATTTGCTAACTTGACATTTTAAAATTTGCTTCTAAAATATCAAGTTTATTTGAGTTTAGACAATTTTAAGATATTATTCAAAATCCAACCAAGTTCTTTAATGTTAGTTCTACTCTTTATTTAAATAAAATAAAATATGTACCAATGTTTTCAATTTTTACTAAACCAAGTTTAAAAAAATAATTTTTCAATTGAAATTAATTTCAATTCCAATTTAATCATAACGTTTCTATACAAAAAAAGCTCTTCAAATATTTTTATTATTTGTGTTTGGTTAGTAAATAAATTTAACTTAAGATATTTTTGTGTTACAAATATTGGTTGAACTCGATGTTTTTATTCAAACGAGACTCGAAGGGAAAGACTCCTACTCGCATACCGCTTGTATCAACACGTTTCTATCGAGTTAAAAACTTGATATTTTAAGTGTTATAATTTTTAAAAAAGGGTAAAACTGGGTCATTTTCAGAGAAATCTAACCATAAGTGTTAGAATATTTGGGAACTTTTCGGTGATTTTGAAGCTTAGCATCTGCCACTTCCATAATAAATACTGAAGTGTGAGAGTGGGCAACCTTGTCAGATATAAATACTGAAGTGTGAGAGTGGGCAACCTTGTACAGATATAAATACTGAAGTGTGAGAGTGGGCAACCTTGTCATATATAAATACTGAAGTGTGAGAGTGGGCAACCTTGTCAGATATAAATACTGAAGTGTGAGGGTGGGCAACATTGTCAGATATAAATACTGAAGTGTGAGAGTGGGCAACCTTGTCAGATATAAATACTTCCGACCCCGCTTGATTCAGGAAGTCCTTTCGTAGAAGAAAGAAACCAATGTTTATTCACACAAGCAAATCATTTCTACCTCTAAGCCTTACGCCGCTGGAATTCTGATGGCATGGCCGTCGTAAGAGCTGAGTCCTTAGCCTTGCGCCTGGCACTCGTCTCTTTAGAAGGCCCGTTCTCATCTGCGGACTGTCCACCCTTGCGTCCGCTGTTTGAACGGCCGTTGTCAATCACGCCATGGTTCTCTGAGGAGGATTTCTTGATCTTAGTCTTGTCCCCCAGTGGAACGTCGGGGCTCGGCGGTCCACCACCAGCGCTGCTGTCGTAGTCTGGAACCGGACATTTAGAACAAAGAGGTGATAGGCGTGCCTGGTAGAGGGGGGAGGGGGGGTGCTTTAAAGGAAGTTCCCTTGGACATGAAATTAGATTGACTAAATGGTTTAATTGGTTTATCTATTTTCAAGATTTCTGCTACTGCACACATGTATTTGATATAACCTTGCTTCAGTTATGTGAACAGTATCTTTTCGAGAACAAATTTATCTTCCAAGGTGAGCATATTGTTTGATTATCTGTGTCCTTAAAATTTACTTGAGAAAGCGTACGTCTCATATACGTTCAACCACGTGGATTCTATATCACACATATATAGAATGTTTTGTAAAATATATAAATGTATTTTATTTAAAACAAGTGTGTGTAATATGTAGTTTGTGAAAGAAGACATACGATGTATGAGGAAGTCAATTCTATCTTGAATTAAAAGTTTATTATTTGATCCAAAATTAATAAAAATCTTGTAAGAAGGTAGGTGTCTAAACATATTTTTAAACATTAATCAGATTATTGAGAAAAGTGTTAAACCTCTTTGAATTTAGAGTAAATAGAAAATATTGGCTTTTTAAGATTGAGTGACCGAAGCAAAGTATTTTTACTTTAAAGTTAATTATTTACTGGCTAGTGTTATATTGGGCTCCGTTTATTGTATGTACAGGAAGTGATAAGTGAGGGCCAAAATAAATATAATTTGTGCTCGTGAGATTATTTATGTATATTCATATTTATAATATTGCTGTTAGCAGCCATTTCCAAAAATATGGCCACCTTTTATGGTGTCAATGAATACAACATAACTATATAATTTCCGAATGGATAATGAATCCACACCAAGTTTAGTTAATTTTAAATCAAATCTATTGCTAGAACTGTATACTAATTATAATAACTCAAATTTTTGGATGAATTCAACCACCTGTTGCTACAATCAAGAATTTTAAATGAAAATTTAACACAAGGCTGTATATTTTTCATAATAGAACATAGTTTATATTATAAATTATTATAATAATGTACTGTACATTTGTACATTCTTAGTCACGATAATGTGCATAAAAGGACGTTAGCAACTATTCAGAACCGTACGCATCCTTGTGGATGCCTGCGTTTGTTCCAAAGTTCAATAAGGATAAGTAGATCGATTAATAATTTATGACAGAAAAAACCTATGCATATGTATTTGCATACAAACATTACAAACATACATTGTTACCTGAGTATTTACTTTTCCTAATTTGGTTATATACGATATCCATAAGTAAATTTTAAACAAACTTGGTCCACATTTTACTAAGAAACATTTGTTGAACTTGTTAAAAGATATTAATATACATATAATAATGATGGCATTTATAAATTATATATTAAAAACGTTACTAAATATATTTTCTATAATTTCATTTACCAAATGATGTGTTTTATATCTTTTCCTTTTCCACGTGAACTTGAGAAAAATTCCATTCTGCATTTATGCTACTTCAATATCATAACTAAAGTAACCCAAATTACAAAGTATGTGCTTAAAAATGGGCAGTGAGATTCTTGTCATGCCCATTTCGATATTTTTTGATTGATAAATAAAATCTTAGTGATAAGAAAAAATTAGACTTTAACCAAATACATTTCAAAATATATAATTATATTTAGCAAGGATTTAACTTTGTTCTTTGTAACGGTTGTCATATTATTAACTCGATGTTAAAAATATGAATCCAAATTGGAGTTACACTTAACCTTTTTCAACGCAGAGCTGTTTATACAATGCTTCTAGTAATTTCAAGACACCTAAACAATAATGTGGGTAATGATAGTTCGTACTAGAAATAGGTTTCCATAATAGAGATGAAATATTACTCTTTAGTTACGCTTAAGTCTCAGGGGGTAGGTCAACAAAAAAACTAACATATTAAATAAAAATTTACTTTTATATTATAGGATACATGTAGTTCAGACCAACATTTATCAAAGTCTATAGTAAATATATTTCTATAAAAATAAAAACTCGTCTGTGTTCATTTCGTATGGAATGCATTACAATACCTTACCTTTAGTAAAATCACACTGAGCAGCATTTAGTTTAACAAATTAGAAGTTAAGCAACTATTTTAAAGAAAATTTGCTTCTCCTTAAATAAAATCGTTTGATTACAAATATCAAAAATTATTCATAAGCGATGTCCTTATCTTATTTTATATGATAAAGTAATTTTAAAAATAATGAATAAAGTGAGCCAAACCTTAAATTGTAGCGTCCACAGAGACCTATTTTAACAATGAGGCTCTACTAATGTTGTATAATAACAAGGTGGAAAGAACATTATATGACATTTGTTCAAGTTGATACATGGCTGTAAGGAGGCTACATAAAAGTGTTCTCGATGTGGTCAAGTTTCAGCTGTACAGAAATACCAAAACATGGGCCTTACTACAAACCTTGTGACTCGGAAAAGATAATATTGACTTAGTATTTTATAAAGGTCCTTTCTGCATCTTGTTAGTAATGAAGAGCTTTATATGACATTTCTACATTATATTCCAATAAGAAACATTCAAGGAATATAATCTGGATGTATCGCAAGATCGAGAAACAATACCGGATATTCGATACATGGCTAGGCTTTACGATTGAAAAACAATTATAATATATTTAGGGTTATTTTTATTCTTCATTTGACAAGATTAGAATTAGGATCAACCTAACTACGTTGCCTACTTGAATATTTCAAATCTATTTTTCAAAGCGGGCAGCATTTTAACTTGACGCATCCAAGTAGTCTAGGCACTATCACACTTAGACACCAATGTACGACACAGAAAGAGAGGGAACAAAATGAACAAAAAGTGACCTATAAAATGACACTAAAAACTCTAAATAATTACTTTAAATTTGCAAAAAATACCTAAAAAATTTGATTGAAATTCCATAATACGATGTATTTATTACAAGAGTTAGAATTTACATTATACACGTAAACAAAAATAGCTCTACTGCTCTGTCCATTTCCAGTTTTTCCTCGGTGTGGACTCGTCCGGAATAGAATGACCTGTATACAGTCCCAGTAAATTCTTTAGTTTATTATTGCTCAGTTTCCACAGAGGAATGTTTGCAGATACCAGAACGTAACACAAATCTTTATAAAACGATGAGGATTTTTATTTATTCGTGACTGCATTTTGTGAGAGTTATAATTGAGAGGTTTTCATTTTATAGATATTCTGGATACCACGGACATGTTTGTTGCGACTGATATGTTGTTGATGTTTAAATCTTCTATCTGATGCCAACCACTTTCACCTAACATATTTTACAGAAAAGTATTTCACTCTGTAGAAAAAATATCTTCTCCAAATTCAGTAATAATTTGCTTCAAGTGATGGTTTGGTTTAAAGCATTCTAAATACTCATAACATGATTGCAAACAAATATTACGTGCTCTTTATAAATGAAAACTATAATTTAAAATCGTTTTACAGCTAAAATAATGTGTTCCACTATCATTGGAATACAAATACGTGCTTTAGAAACGATAGCTACCCATTAACCTGCAGCTCTTTCCAGAGAGGAATGTAAAGACAGTTCAAAGTTCATTTTAACTACAAGAATTGCTCTCCTCTTCCCCTGTAAACCTTTCCAGACAGGAATGTAAAGACAGTTCAAAGTTCATTTTAACTACAAGAATTGCTCTCCTCTTCCCCTGTAACCCTTTCCAGACAGGGATGTAAAGACAGTTCAAAGTTCATTTTAACTACAAGAATTGCTCTCCTCTTCCCCTGCAGCTCTTTCCAGAGAGGAATGTAAAGACAGTTCAAAGTTCATTTTAACTACAAGAATTGCTCTCCTCTTCCTCTGTAACCCTTTCCAGACAGGAATGTAAAGACAGTTCAAAGTTCATTTTAACTACAAGAATTGCTCTCCTCTTCCCCTTTAACCCTTTCCAACTTGGGTGTAGTGAAGGTCTCACCAGTGATGTGGACTGTACAAGCAAGAAGGTGTAAAGGGGCACAAAGTTCATTTGGACTGGTACATTATTTTCTTCAGTCAACAAGTGTGTGGTAAAACATCTGATATTTGAATATTCATGTTTTATCAAATCAACAATTACCCATATATATATATATAACCCTTTTGAAGTCATTTTCAAAGAATTTTAAATTTTATTTTAAAAAATGCCTAAGGAATGCTTAAAAATTACTTATTAAACAAAAAAAGCAATAAAAATGACCTATAAAAATACATATCTACTACCAGGGAATCATGAACAGAGTTTATGTACAAATGAGCATTATCTCTGATGGACCAAGAAAAGATAACATGTCATCAAAATCCGGGACTTGCTGATTAGACTTCCCCTCTTCCCCTGACGAGTTTAAACAGTCACTATACTATTAGCACTTTAAAACCTTGACATACTATTTAAAATTACCTTGTTCTGGTTTCCCAGTCTAGATAAATATATGCTATCCAAGGCTTTCCTGGCAGGAAGATTCCTACAGACTATTTCCGTTAGCCAAAAAGTACTTATTATGTGACAATATAAGACCACCTTTAGAATTGTTTAAGAATGTATGGATTTTGTTTCGACTTTATATCTTTAAAACTCGCTGAATAAAACGTGATTTCACTAATAGGGGAAATCCTAATGTGATTTGACGTGACGTCACAGGTAGGCAACGTCCTTAAAAATAATTTTAAAATAATTACTGTTTAATTGTATTGTGTTTTATACTTTCTCATATAGAGAACGTATTGATATCATGAATATTCTCTGTCTCAAGATGATGATGGATATTGACGTTTCATTTGCAATCAATTGATTTTACACCTGTGTATGCCCCGTGTATGCCTGTCTGTCTATCCTCCTGTGTGTCCTACCCAATCGTACAGCCAAAACGATTTAAAGATCTTTGTTAGTTGTTTTATGGTCATAGCTCAAATATGAATCGTGATTTTGGCTCTAATTCTAAAACTAACATTAGTTTAATGGAAACTGAATTTGGAAACGTTCATATTTTTAAAAGGGGGTTTAAAATATATATCTTTATGATGGTAGATCTTTTTTGAAAACTATAATATACTATATTAAAGGAATATTCGCTTGTCTGATAGCATTTATTTTTAAATGTTTTAAAATAGTTTTAATGGTCTGCAAGCGATGGTTTTCTAACGCAGGTTACTGCCCAAGTTGGTTGCTTTACGTGTGATGAGACGGGCTCCTTGAGCACCTATAGGACCTACAACGTACCTTGTGGTGAGCTTCCCCGTCGGCGAGAAGACCCCTCATAGTTGTGTTCTCTTCTGCGTATACTGCTCCTGCTGGTGCTAATACTCCTGCTACCCCAGCTGATCCTACTACCAAGGTCAGCAAGAGGGCCAACAGCACCCCTGCGAGTATCACCCCTACACAAGCACGAAGAGTTTGCATCCTTTCACTAACATGTGCAGACATCAAGTGACGGCGATCAAATGTCTTCAAACCACGCAGCGGTCCTCACCAAGGTCATAACCGTGTGACGTCACGGTGACACTAAAGGCTCGGTTTGTTGAATGGGAACGTGTTAATGAATGAGTTGAAATGGAGATGCCACAAGTACCTATTAGGACGTTATCGTTTCGAAATCGCACACGGGGAGCGTGAAAATTAGTGTGATCCCCTTTGTTACCCGTACTTACCCTCTTCTCTTCTGCTTAGCGTTGATCTGGATCTCTTTTATAGTGTGAGTCGCTATTGTAGTGCCCAACATGTATCATGTCGTAATAGCTTGATTGTTAGAAATAATATTGTATTGGTTAAACGGTGTGGAGGGTAACGTGTTTTCAAGTTTCTATTTTAGAAGTTTTTTAAAAAAAAAACATTTTTCTGACAAAATAATGTAATATTCCTCCGATAGATATGTTTAGTTTAATTAGCTAAACATAGTGATCTAAATAAATCTATAATATGTGTCATGAACTAAGTGGCACTTATAATTAACATATTAAATAAAAATTAAAGTTCCTGTTCAAATTCCATGATTTCTGAAACAAATATTCAAGAACTAGCATTATGCCCGTTTAGAAATCAACGGCTTCATTTCTGGGCGTGTAATTTGTTCTATTGGCATTTGTTGTATAATTATTGCGAATGGGATTAATATTTAAGCTGCCCTCAAAGCGTGTGAGGCGCATTTAAACTAAAGACTCCATAGTTGATCAAATATTTTACTCCAATGAAAGTGTAAAACTGTTCCTCAATTGAAGATTTTACTATAAAAACATATTTTATATATACTTTTTGGTTTTTGGAGGCTTCCATGTGGATTTTCAGTCATCAAGTGCCCCTATATTATTTTGGGTTAGGGACTAACTTCCTGTAAATTTTAAGCTTTTTAATTCCATTGAGCTTCGAGAGTAAGAGTTTTTCTCCCCATTTTAGACCATCTGCCATCAAATATACTTACACCATTTAGACTAGGGGCTACCTGCCTGCAAATTTTCCGCTTCTTAGGTCAACTGGGCTACAAGAGTATTTTGAATTTGAATTTTTCCTCATTTTGGAGCAGCCTCATCTACCATTTCAGTATGCCCCTTGTGGTTAAGATACCAAATATTCTTGCACCATTTTGGGTTAGGTGCTACCTATCTAGAAAATTTCAGCTTCCTGGGTTTCTTAGGTTTATAGATTTTTTTGGCTGGACCGAGTAACTAGTAATTGTTTAGTGGATTAATCATTGTCGAAAATTAAACTGAATGTATTTACTGAATCAATATTTTATCCACCCTGGACTGCAACTTTTGTACACTAAAACTACAATAAAACTTCCATTAATTAATGCTCCCTTATACCCAACCTTAACAAGTATTATTAATGATTAACTCTTATAGTTTGATTTAAATAAATGTGGTATATACTTGGGTATATTTATTTGTCCAAGCTATCTACATATTTACACTAAAAGATCATGGATAAGTAAGGTAGAATTTAGAGATATAGTAAAAAACAAATTGCAAGCAATGGGAGAGAAAACTCATTATTAAAGATCTAATTTTCGCACCAAGATGGGATTCAAACCCCAAAATCCTCTCACTAGCAATATTAACTTGATAATACTAACTCCTTTGCTCATGTTTATATGGGAATAGTGCAAACGCCAAAAGTAGTATTAGCCCGGGTTTGTTCGGTCTTTGGCAATGAGCCAACTACTGACGTTTGAAAGTATAGCAAGTGTAATTATGACGTATGAGGGTATGGTGTAATTTAAATATTGGTAGTCCGTATCTGTGACGGAGCCAGCATCTGACGTATGAGTGTATGGTGACGTTTCAAAGACGTATGTCTTGTATAAACCCTGTGTTTATGAGTGTATGGTGACGTCACGGAATGCATTTCATCCAGACGTCACATTATATATCAGATTTGAATAAATTATAATATAAAGTGCCAGGTACAGTGACGTCATAAGATAATTAATTGTTCAGGAGTGTGTACGTGTTTACAGTGACGTCATAAGATGATTAATTGTGGTTGGAGGGAGTAGCTAT
>CABFOW010005971.1:0-26782 GCA_902141385.1 Timema californicum
TGTTGGGCGTAGCTAGGCAAACTATTCTGCAGTTATGTGTGGAGGAATATCATACCTCGCGGGCTCAGTGAATTATAAGTTGAGCATGAAACTAGTAATTCAAATTTAAAACCATGTTTTGTTTTCAATTAATGGAAAAGAATAGACACAATGAATGTTGGTATGGAGTGTGAAAGGAGGAAAGATATGAACAAGTGGAAACAAATATATGACCGTATTGTTAATGCTACTCTGGCACAAGCAGCGTCCAACCTTGCATTTCGTGGCTAGAGATGATAATAATAATTAAGAGACACTAAAAGTGGAAACTTTTCAGCGACTATAAAATTGCTTTTTAAATATGACCATGTACTAACTAGAGCAACTTATAAGTAGGCCTAAGGAAACTGAAAAGTACCTTATTCCCAAAATTCAAAATGTGTTAATCCAACTTTTATAAAAAATAAGTTGAAAACGAAATATTAACTGGAATAAAATATTCTAAATTTTTCTTCATATTAATGGATCATACAAAAGATATAAGTAAAAAGGACCAATTAAGTCAGGTTTACCGAAACATTACTATTTGTAAAGACTCACCCGGAAAACCTACTGGAATAAAAATAAATTAAAGCTTTTTAGGCTTCATAGAAGTAAAGGACCAGACTGATAATGGATTAGAAACAGACATACTAAAAGGGATTGAAGGAAAGGGACTGTTGTCAAAATGTAGTAAGAAAGGGTATGACGGTGTGGTGAATATGTCGCAAATTTATAATGGCTTAAAAATACGAATAAAAAAATACTGCGAAATATGTTCAGTGCACAGTAAACAATTTAAATTTAGTAAGCGTCATGTTTTCAAAGAAACAAGTTTTTTTATGACGTCACTGAGAGGCTATATGTTTTTTTAGCCAAAGCATAAAAATATGGGACCTGTTGTCATCATCTTCACATTCACTAATAAAACTTTGCCTGACACGTTGGTCTTCAAGGTTTGAATCAGTGAAAGCTTTACGTTACATATATTCAGACATTATGAAGACCCTATCAAAATCATATTGCATCCTAAAAATCTTGAAGAGCAAGCTGAATCAAAAGCTTTGAAAAAAACAACTAAAACAATTGAGTTTGATTTCCAGGTTGTATTGCAAATCAAAATAATTGAAGCTCGGCTTCAATCGAATGATGTTGATCTTCCTCAGGCATAAGCTCTTCTTCAAAATACTGCTGATACATTTTCTGACTATAGGAATAATTTACANGGGGGGGGGTTCTGCAACTTCTCTCGCAAAGCAATGGGGTATTGACACACACTTTGATGATCGAAGAGTTCTTCTATTCAAGAAACATGATGAGTTGGCTCAGGATGAGAAATTGTCAAATCCAGAATAGCGTTTCCAAACAACGGTGTTTTACACTACATTAGACATAATTGCTAACCAAATACATACAAGGTATGAAGGAATTAAATATTTGAGTGATTTGTTTACAATATTTACTTCTCATTTCTGTCAACTGCATCTGATAAAGACTGAAATTTTTAGTGAATGTAAGTAAGACCTGACAGATGAGTTTACTTCTCAAATTAAAAGATTAAGACTTGCTTTGATGGATGAGATAAGGTCCAAAACATCAATTAGGGGCTTGGCTGATCAGTTAATAATAGATAGTTACACCTTGGCATCTTGCATTCCAGACCTTTGCACAGTTTTGTGATGTTTCTGACCTTACCAGTGACTGTATCCATAGCTGAGCGATCCTTTCCAAAATTGAAATTAATAAAGAATTATCTGCGCGGTACCATGTTTCAATAAAGGCTAAGTTGTCTCAGAATTTTAAGTGTAGAGTGTAAAAAATGCATTATCAATTTATATAAATGAGGCGGAAAAACTTTTGCATCGCAAAATGCCAGCCTATCAGACCACTTTAAATAACATTCAAGACTGAATTAATGTATTTGTTGTAGCTGGTAAGTAAGTGATTTCTATACAATGCCATTCATGATAATAAATGTTACAGTTTACTAATAAATACTTATTATTTAATCAAACAAAAGAAGAATTGAAAGAAGTCATGTGGAGAGATGATAATGAATAATTCTAAGTAAATGAAAATAATTATTAATTTAGTAATTACACCCTATATTAACTGTTCAAAACGTGGTTTTGCATTTAGTAATCACTAAAAAGATAACCAAGCACTTTCAGCGGACCTTGTCTGCATCGTTTTAATGATGATGACCTGACAATTTGGACAAGGCTAAGTGAGAGTACTTGGCTAGATTTTAATTATTACTAAATAAAAACCGTGGTTAAAACAGTCATTATAAGGTGATATTACTAAATCATTAATAATTTAAGCTTATTGATTTTTTATTATAGAATTTATTCAGGTAGTTGGGCTAAATGACTTTGTGGGCTGGGCGTTCGAAAATCAATATAGTGGAGGGAGGGTGGTCCAAGCTTAATCTGTTATGCCACTGTGTTGACACAACGAGGTCATAAGAGCCTTCATTTAGGTTAATTTATTCATAGATCGTACTGTTCCTATAAGACTGATATCGTGATCTGTTATAACTTGGACTAAGAATGTGTTTGTCAGTAATAGGCGATGTAAAGTGAAATGATTAGGCCTGACATTTCTGCCTAACATCTTTCAATAAAATTTCTAGTTATATCAGTAGGGAATACTTCATCACTTAATTTTATTTCTAAATATCATTTGATGTACTATACGGTTCTTTAAAAGAAAGATGAGTAAAGGGGAGAGCAATTAACACTACAGACTGTTTCTTGAACAATAAAAGTATTTATTGCCTATTCACTTAGTTTTAATATTATATAATTCAATATTATTTGATTTTTAAACAGGAAATTTGTTGAAGACGAAGCCATAGCAAATATACGAGAAGCCATCCGGAAAGGTATAAACTATATTGACACTGCCTTTTGGTACGGACAAGGTCAATCAGAGGAAGTACTGGGAAAGGTATGTACACATTCTGAGTTAAGCAATCTAACACCATCACTGAGAATGATTAGTTCATATATACTCTACCTGAGGTAATCAATCGTCTAAGCTATTTTCAGATGATACAAAGGAAGATATATCAAGTTGATACAGAGATATACCTTAACTCCATGGGTCTCGTCACACTGAGGTCCATTGACCATACATGATTGTTGGGATTTTACCCCATTTTATTTCTCCTGTTTGATTTCTAGCCCTATTCTAATATTTAATCGTAGAATTTTTTTTACCTCATTTGAGGATTTAATCTATTTTAATTATTTGATTCAGCTCCCTGAAAGTATTTTTCGTGTCTACTTTATTTATGGTGGTTTATCGTGAACTATGAACCCTCCTTAAAACCCCTTTCCTCTTTAGACAGAATCCTCTCTTATTCTAGACTGAGGGAGGTGTTTAGGTTCTTTCAAAATGTCGCGCGTTTTGTCCCTAAAGTAGCTGACCTTTGGAGTGCAAGATATAACTCGTAATCAGTGTTCTAAATTGGTTCGTCATGGACCCTTCTGACGCATCACCCCCTGTGGTTGGTCATTGAAATAACCCAAGCCAAGTACCCTGTTCGCACAGCTACTAAATTAAATCTAGCAACCTCTTTCCCTGTCACCTCAGTAACGGTATCAATGATGATTATGAGCTCACGTTTGGAAACATGTCAACAACCGAAGGTATGTGAGTTCCCAAAAATACCTGTGACTTGATTTACCTTTTACGGCGTTGAAGGGGTTTTTCTCTGATGCGAAGGGGGTGAACAATCCAGTAATTATTATTCCCCTCTTAATACCAAAAAGCGTTTAGATCTCACTAAAGGAATTTAGAATTCATAGAAAATGCACACGCATTTTGGTGGAGCTAGGTCAGACTGGCTCTGGATCAGAGGATCATGTGAGAGCCAGAGAATAAGATAAGTAAGGTATAGATTTCGTCTAACAAGGGAGAGGACACGAAGGAGATCCAAACAAAGGTAATGCCACAGCTAAATCCGGCAAGAGATAAAATTCATATCCGGTCAATTAGGCCAGCCAGTAAGGTTGTGGTAGTTGAAACTGAAACTGTTGATGACACAGATAAGGTAAGGAAGGGAGTCTAAGCACTTGAGGGTCTCAAGTTCGAGGAACCAAGACAGATAAGAGCATTAGTGACACTATATGACGTACCGGTGGACATGACTGAGAATGAACTGAAGGACACGATTTACCGACAGAACCTAAAGGGCAAAATAACGAGAAAGGACTTTGGTGGGGGTTTTGTGCCCAGGTTTAAGACTGGGAAAAGGGAGAGAAGGGTAACAAATCATGTTGCTGAGGTCTCCCCAATGGTTCGGAGACTATTGATTGGTGAAAGAGTTTACCTGAGGTTTACGGGTATCTAGGTCAAGGACTTTTTAGTTGTTACAAGGTGTAACAGATGCAGAGACCTGGGGCATATGGTTATGTTTTGCCCTAAGAAGGAATCTGTCTGCGGGCAGTGTGGGAAAGCAGGACATAAACTTAAGGACTGTAAAGAGAAAATAAAGAAGTAGATACCTTGCATTAGTAGAGGAAAAGAAAAGTGCAGTACCCTAACACTATGTAATGTCCAACGTACCAACTCTTGCTGGACATACAGATACAAAATACCAACTATTAGTGACGATATACGTGTACTGACAACTGTGCTAAGACAAATACTGGAGAGACTTGAGAGTATGTACAAGGACAATCAACGCGGAAGTAAAGGTAAGTCTGGAAGCAAAAAGAGGAATTCAACATCACGAGCTAGGAGGAACAGGAGGAGGGTGGCGGAGCATAGGGAACGTTCAAAGGTAAGGAAGATAGAAGATGAGGTTAAGACGGCAGCAGTAGAGCAGGAGGTAAAAATTGTAGGAGGAGTGAAGGAAACTAGTGGAAAGGAAGAGAAGGAGGAGGAGGTATCGACAACCGTGTAAGGAGGAGTGAAGGAAACTAGTGGAAAGGAAGAGAAGGAGGAGGTATCGACAACCGTGTAGGAATACAAGGATAAGAAGAAGCGGTGGGATATCCAGAGATGGAAGTTCTGGAGGAAAGGCCCGGTCTTTATACACGGGAGAGATACAAAAGAACAAGGAAAGGAAGAGGAAAAAAGGAAGAACAAGTACCCCGAGGAGTTATTTAAGCAATTTGGAGAAAGGAAGGAGGTTGAAGGGGTAAGGAACAAGAAAGAAGAAAAGGCTGTGGTAGAGGAAAATAACTTGAGTGATAAAGATTACTTAGTGAATCCGAGCCAGATATACAAAAATCTTGAGGGGACTATCCAATTATCAAGATTGGAAAAACAACATAATTTTCATCTGGCTGTGAGACACGTAATAAAAACTGGTCAGGAGAAGGGAGCGTCCATAGCCCTCTACCCCTAAGGCTCTGGATAGGATACAACTAAGGGCAATGAATCTGCCGACAGAGACAAACCTCTTCTCGAAAAAGTCTATAAATTCTTCGAAAAGAGGAAGGAGAAGCTCAACGTTGAGGAACTCACCAACACTTTGTGAAGGCAAATAGTCGGATAGCATTCGACTCGAAGGAAGCTTGACTCAAATGTTATGTGTTTATTCACAAACCATAATGGACGAAAGCAATAGTATCGTAAAAATTGTGAAGTTGAAGGCTATGTGGAGTAAGACCGTTATGAAAGAGATTAGAAAAGTGTCAGAGGACTTGAGTTTGGACATCATTTGCGTGCAGGAGCCGTACAGTATGGTAAGGGGAAAAATTCTGCCGATGCCAATGAAGGCGAGAATTGTCAATAGTGGTTCGTCGCTCATGAGTGCGATAGTAATCTTCAATACACATATAACGGCTATAAGAGTAGATCAATACTGCAACGAGAAGGTCACTTGCGTCGAGATACGAAGAGATCATTCATCCTGATTAACATATACTTCCAGTACAGAGAAGACATTGAAAAATTCCTTGAGCATATGGAAGTTATAGACTACGTCTATAGAGGTATCCCGCTGTTGTTCCTCGCAGATACAAATGCGAAGTCACCCCTGTGGTTCAGTGATGTGTTGAGAAGGCCGGATGGAAGGAGAGGTGGATGTAGGACATATGAGAGAGGAGAGAAGTTAGAATAGATAATAGTGGCGAGAAGGCTAGAAGTGTTGAATATGATAGGGAATCCACCCACCTATGCACAAAGAGCGGGAGCAAGCTCAAATACAGACGTCAGGCTATGCAACCAGGAAGCGATTGGGATCGTTAAGAACTGGAAAGTACTGGACACGTTGACAATTAGTGACCATAACTTGATCACTTTTGAGATTGAATGAGATCTAGGTCTATGGGCTGAAGTGGGAATAAGACCCAGATTGAACATCCGCAAAGCCGATGGAGAGATTAAGGAGAGAACTGGAGCTACCAACAGAAATATAAAAAGGAGGTAATGTAAATGTGAGAGGGAAGGAGTTTACGAGAGCTGTACAAATGGCGATAAGAGTGGCCATCCCGATATTCAGGGGGAAATTAAGGATACGTAATAGACCCTGGAATGAAAGACTCCGGAATTGTCGGATAGAAATGAGGGCAGCGTGGAGGAGATACAAGAACTGTCATGATCCTTTGAGCCATGTCATGTTACTTGTTCTCTATATAAGGAAGAAAGAATAGTATGGATTTTCCCTGAGGCTGGCTGAGAGGGAAAGCTGGGAGTGATACGTTCAGGAGGAGCTGAGAAATAATGCTTGGAGCATACCATTTCAGATAGTGACCTGGAAGTCAAGGCCCCCCAGCTGTGATATCGGTGCTGAAGACTCATGGCGAGGACCTGACTTCCTACTGGTCAGAATCAGCTAGGTTGTTGCTTGAAACGCTGCTTCCAAATGATAATTTGGAAGATGACGAGGAACAAGAAACTGAAAGAATGGACATGATGAGTGAAAATCCCTTTCTAATGAAACTCTCTCACTCTTAACTCCATGAGCCCGTAAGTTTCCTCTTTACTACTGCATGGGTTGCTAAGCAAAATCCAGCCTTTCGACCCACTCATTGAAACACATACATTTTACTTTGAATTACGGCTTATGGTTTGACAAAAATGTTGATATAGTACAATCAAAACTACTCTTATTC
Source organism: Timema californicum (assembly GCA_902141385.1). NCBI lineage: Eukaryota > Metazoa > Arthropoda > Insecta > Phasmatodea > Timematidae > Timema > Timema californicum. The sequence goes on from CABFOW010005971.1 coordinate 7,092, forward strand.
CTTGATCTGGTCGATTCCATGCACATTGCATGCCAGCCAAATCACGAGTGTGACGGTGTCTGACCTCCACACGGTGCAGCTCTAGTGGCTGGTTTAGTAACCATACTCCAGCGCTGCGCCAGACAGCTGTGCTATGATAGAAAGAGGTGGGGATGGATCATCACGTCACAGATACACACTCCTCTCTCTCTCTTCCCCCCAAGATAGTGAGTTATTTAATATTTAGCACCGCGTCTTACTACCCGTTCGGGTTATACGCTTTAAGTACTAACTAAGCTAATGGATTAGGAATTGGGAAGGTTGAATTAGAGGAAGTGAACCCGCATTTGCGTGGAGGAAGAGTGGAAAACCACCCCCAGTTCACCCGACCGAGATTCGGACCTGGAACTCCCCGTCCTCAGCAGTCGAGCTCAACACGACAAGCGCGTTAGCCAACTACGCCACCGAGGTGGGTGATAATGAGTTAAAGCAGATACAGAAATTCAACATAAAATACAATTACATACACTAGATAAAAAAAACTTAACCCTATAACCCTTAGAGAGAGCGCTACGGCTGGATGCGCTTACATAGACACCAATTACATGAAATAGATTGACAATAATAGAGTTATGATGGTTTCACAATAAAGACACCCTCAGTATTAAATAAAGAATGGTACAAAGTTCCCAGTCCTGTTGTATGAGCACAGTGTGTGACGTATTTACTTAGAATAAGACGCTACCTTGTTCAAACACTACCGTCGGGTAGTGAAAATAAACTCCGCCAATTCCATTTGCACTGATCGCCTGAACTTTATTTCCACACTTGCCACGTTACCATTTCACACGCTCGGCCTAGTCTTTGGGATGCACTAGAGACACTTTATTAACTATAAAAGACTAGACCAAATATAGCACCAAAAAACACAATTTTTATAACAGATAAGGGATTAACCTAATCGCTTAGTCTACACAAATTCCAGGAGCACACGGTAAACACAAGAAAAATTAGATGACTCATGACTAACTAAACCAAAGGCCCTAGTTCGATTCTTACCTATTATAAACATTAAAAACTAATTTTACATATCAGCTAAAGTTACTGCACAACAAATAGGAAGGCAATAAAAACTCACACACTTATTTTATGCATACTTCAACAATATTAGAGTGCTATATATAGCTGGTTCGATCCTCACCTATCAATCTTATTTTCTATATCTATAACATTATTAATTTCTTTTCTCTACAGAAATTTACCGTCTATTTCCCTAGTACATTGTCTAACAACCTGCTTGGCAAAAAAATAAGTACACTCAGAATTGTATAACTGATCGTCCTAACGCTTTTTATGTTTACGGACCTATTTAAGGATATTTTCCACCTATTTTTACAACATAATAAGTACACTCAAAACAATATAACTGAATGTGCTTACAAATTATATTAAGTATAATTTTAACTTAATTTACAAAAGAATAAACATACTCAAAAAATATTATAAATGAACGTGGTAATGTTCACTCGTGTTGACAAATATAATAAAGGATATTTTCAACTTGATTTACAAAAGAATAAACACACTAAACATATTATAAATGAACGTGGTAATGTTCACTTGTGTGTACAAATATAATTGAGGACCACTCCTGCCCCATCTATCTGCTGTTAAAATAGACCTAGCCATCAAGGGAATATCTGACACCGGGAACTTATCTTTCTTACATAAAAATGATGTCAGGAGCTATTGAGAGAAAAGAAAGAGAAACACCTAATACCAACCCTCCAAGGATGGGCAAGCCGACTCCAGGTAGAGCGATTAAGGGGAACAGCTACTCCAAGAGCTCCTTCACGGAGACCAAGAGAAGGATAAAAAAAAAGATAAACAAAATTTAAAAAAAACCTTCAGGAAAACCATGAATGAACATGGCTATATTGGCGCTGCCAGAGTCCAAGCTGTTTAGAAACCTACAGTTTCAAGGGATTGAGGATAGCCTTAGGGAATAGGTTCAGAAAGAAGCAGACAAGCCAATTTTTTTAGGGAACAGCTGACCAAAATTAGGCACTTTAAGGGAGGAAGTTTACATTTTTTGTGGACTGGATTAAGAGAATTATCGTCAATACGTACAAATAAGGGGATGGTCCAGTCTAGAACGAGGTAATTAAATTCGAGGCTGATCAGAGAGCCCTGGATTATATTTTAAATGGACTTTTAAGAGAGGTAGGTAAATTTACCAGGTTGGCAAAACCTAAGACGTTCAGAGAGGCATTAAAAACGGCCATAGGCGTGGTGGAAGATGATCATCGATCTCAAGAGAGGGAGGAAAGCAGTCTTAGAAGAATGTTCACTATATATATATGGGGAAGCCTTGTTTCCAGTGTAAAAGGCAAGGTCATGTTAGTAGGGATTGCAGACCATTAAGGGGAGGTAGCATTCATCTATAATGAAGAAAACGTAGTGCTTTAGATGCAGTAAAATGGGGCATCTAGCGAGACAGTGTTTAGGGAAACTGAGCCATCACCCAAACGAGAAAGGGGTCGTAGAATCTACGAACTACGGTCCTCAACGAGAATTGTCCCCCCAGTGTTAGTAAAAATATGAATGCACTAGTGAATTGATGTTAGAGTGTATTTTTTCAAGATAGTGGGGCACAAATTTCTATAATGTGGCAAAAGCGTTTGGAATCCATCTAGATGTCAAAGCCGAGATTCGAGATTTTGGGCTTATCAGGTCGCAAAATGCAGAACTCAGGGGAATTTTTGTTAGATTAAGAGGCCTAGACTTCTTAACTAAAAACTCAGTCAATAATAGATTTATCTAAGAGACAACAAAGACAGGTAAAAGATTTACTTAATTGGTCAAGCCATGAATCTGGGTGACTTTTAAACGCTCAGAAAAGTGTGTCCAACGGATCATTTGTGTGAGCTCGTTGACACAAGAGACCATAGATACCCGGAAGGTAGATTAGCTCAGGGGGTATAGGGGTTGGAGTATCCAGGAACCACCAAATTGCCGAGTTGCATTTGATTAAGGAAAGCGACATCAGAGAAGCCAAATAAGAGTCGACTTTGAAAGGTAACGAGGGGAGAGTGAAGCAAAGACTCGCAGTTCCAGGGAAAGCCACAAGAAACTACGTAAATTACGGGGGTATAAAAAGTCAGTATATGTGTCAAGAAAACCGTTAGGGAGGATTTAAAAACTAGGAAAATCGCATCGTTACATAAAAGAAGAAAATTGGGTCAATTTTAGGAAAAGAACAAGCCATTTTCCAGAGACAAAGTAAAAAATAAAAGTATTTAAGTCTGTAATTAAACCCACGTTTCAACTAGAGAAGGTCAAGCTAATTACTTAATTAACTTACTATATACGCGCGAGAAAGAAATACAAGAGTTGCAATGCCTCCAACTGAACTATTAAGGAGGTTTCACATTTCTAGCAGACCAAAGAAGAGAATGGACTAAATTACAGGGACCAAACTTCAAGAACAACACGATAAGAGGGTGAAACTAACTACATACTGTGTCAGAGATTGGGTCTATTTGATGAAGACCACATTAAGGAAGAACCAAATTAGGAAATTCCTGACAAAATTAACAGGTCTTTATCAAATCTTAGAGGTCCTGAATAAGGTTACAGTACGAATCCAGCCTCCTTAACGCTCAATGGTAGTTAATATAGGGAGGATGGAACCTTTTGTGTCTAGGAATCATATTCCAGGTGCGCCGAGGCCACGTAGGCAGATTTTCAACAAGTGTGAGTGCGTAAAAAAATATTTATTTCATATATATATATATATAAAATAGTGCAAGTACAGAGAAACCACGTGTCTAGCATGTAGCTCATCGAACGCAAGAATGTATTAATCATCTGAAAGAGGGTTGTACAGAAAGAAAAAATAATTCAGATGTAATTTTTGTTATTATTTAAGTAAGAAAAATATATTTTGTTTCATTTATCATATGTTATTGTTTTGTCATTGTGTTAATTATTTTTGTTTTGTTTTATTGTATGCATTAACTATGTTTCCAGGGAGATTAATTATAGTATGTGTGGCTAGAAGAGCGTTGATTCAATCTCAACAGGAACCAGTTATTGTTCAAACCTCAGATACAGAGATAGCGTTTGAATATATAAGGGAAATACTGCAGTATTATCAGAAAATACCTATCAAATAGTTTTGGATTTTAGAATAAAGTATTTGTTAGCAAAAGCATGAACAGTTAGAAGATTCAATAGAAATTGTTCAACAATTAGGAACTAATGAAAATGGAAATGGTCGAGTAATTTCCAGAATTATCTAGAGCAGCTAAAGGAAGTTTTTCCTAAATTTAGTATAACATTAAGTAGCCTAACCAACTTGGTGCCAACCAAGACGTACCGTAGGGAAATATAATTTTATAATTTAGAAGGAAAAGTCCTCAAAGGTTTGTTTGGAACATTGTATTCTGAAGATTTGTCCTTGTTACAGGAAAGGTTAGATCAGTTATATCAGGAACAAGATGGATTATTAATAGATCATAAGAACCAATAAATACCGTTGAAAGTATTACGGGAAAAACTATTAAACAATACCAGGTTTGTTACAAGATTAGTGCAAAATTATATTGAACAATATCAAATGTTTTAGGCCTGTGTACACAGAAAATATAGAAAAATATTTAAGATTGCTTGATTAGTGATATTTTTTAAAGTTCAAAGGGCATAATTTAGTTATTTTTTTAGAATAATTTAATGTTGTTGTGTAGCAATGTGGAAAATGGTGTTTTCAATCTTTTTATGTCTAGAAGTGATACTAGTTCATGTAAAAGAAAAGTAAGCATTTTAAAAAGTCCTGCTTTAAAAGGATATCAGCAGGAAGGCTGTATGTTTTACCAGAATATACAGAAGTCACCTTTGTTTGTAAAGTTCATTAACTAAAGCTTTAACTCATACAGGGAGAATTGTAAATGTCTCCGGGAGGGATCTAATAGGAAAACATTTTAAATTCTTTGCCATTCATCAGGGAAGGTTGAAGGGAAGAGCCAGTGGAACACTATTCGATTCCCGGAGTTAAAAAATATGATTTGGAGAAAGAGTTTTAATTTTTCTTGTTTGGATGATTCTACACATTTACAAAAGGAATTGGACATTAATTGTTTAGTTTTAAGTTTTTCAAGAGTGGTCTTTGATAAATTAATTAACTAATCTGAAACAAAAGTTGAAGAAAGACTTTCTAATAATTTATTGGTTTTCAGTTATGTCATTCCAAGTATAGTAATATTGTATGTATTTAGGAAAGTAAACAAACGGGGAAGGGGACAGGAAGCTGACCCAGTAAGTTTTTTCTAGGGTCAGTGTATTTAAATTTGTATCCCTTTTTCATGGAAATGTGTGTTTATAGAGAATATAGTTTATTTGGATAAAAACTATACTAAAATACTTAGAGCTCTTTACATGAATTGTATACTATTATCAGAAACATTCTAAGGTTACGGTAAAGTTAGTGGTTATAATTTATAACAACAATCATTAATATTTTATTTTAAAATAAATGAAGGTGGAATAAAAAAGATCTATTATTCTGTTTGTGACATTTCAGGCGTTGAAGGATGTTCCTAGAAAAGCCTACTATATAGCGACAAAAGTTGGACGTTATGAGTTGAATCCTAAAACAATGTTTGATTTTAGTGCTGAGGCAACTCGAAATAGCTTGGAGCGAAGTCTTAGACTCCTGGGAGTTGAATACCTGGACATTATACAGGTTGTAAATATTTTGATTCTTTGTTTCTTGACAATATATGATCTCAATGCATGTGCTTTTTTAATCTTTCAAAATAGGTACATCGGGTCCGGGTATCATACATCATTTGGCCATTTACTTCAATAACATTTAATTCACAGGCTAACATATGATTTTGTATTAGTAAATATGGTATTATGTTATTACAGTGGAGCCAGTAGTGTTCGGGATTGATGGGTACAGCCCCTAGGCTATTTTTCATGAGCGGGAGTTTGTATTGTGATGCTCATTAACATACTTTCCACATCCTTATTATTTACCGTTATTCCCTCCTGACCTACTTTCCACATCCGTTTGATTCCCCCTCCTCCTTCCAACCCAGGACATGTTGGTTCTTGATGATTAATTATTAATGATTGTTAACTAATTATTGTTAATTGGTTATTGTTAATTAATCATTGTTAATTGGGGATTGTTAATTAATTAATTGGTAGGATAGAGGTGTTGGAGTTTTTATTCATTGATTAGGGCGTTAGAACCTCGCTCTATGACTGTAGGGAGTAGAGTGTGATAAATGGTTCCCCTGCCTTGAGACCCCCACCGTGGGCCGCGCATGACAGCTTTTGAACCTTTCCCTCCAGTTGTTGGTGGCTGACATACAGCCTCCCCCCTCTCTCTTCACTCTGTCCATTCATTGTTGGAAATTCCCCCTCCCGGTAATGAGCCGTGAAGGTCGTTAGGTGATTCGACCTCATTGAGCAAAAGAAATGTTAAATTTAAACATCTGTGCTCCTTACAGACTCAGTAACCTGTAGACTGCCGGTCATTCACTGCTGGTAAAGAGCCGCTTGTCACAGGTTCAGGAACTCGCCCACCGGTCGTTAATGAGCCAAGAATAGACAGTGATATACTTGCTGTCTCTGGTAGTACTTCACACCAGCCCCCAAGCTCCCGGTAATGACCCGAGCCATTTAAGGGTAGTGAACTCCTTACACGACCTCCCGAGTTCGTTAACCGCTGACCAAATTGACCACAATACCGTTATATAATACTCAAGCTCGTGAGTTCATCGAAGCCAGTCATGATTACAAACGAAGAAATGTTCCGCTAACTGGTTGACACAGGATTCAAACCTGGGACGTTTAAAAAAAGTTATCTCTCTCTCTCTCATATCCTAGAAGCTCCATCTCAAACATTATGGATAAGTTGAAACATTCAGCAATATAAAGTCACAATACTGTCTTAAATAGGTAGAAAGTATTACGTAATAATCAAGTAGCGTGCGTGTACCCAAAATTGCGTAGAAGGAGAGTGGAAAACTTAAAGAGGAGAAAGCCATCAGGGAAGGACATTTATAAATTTGAAAATACTTTAGCGTTAATTGACCGCCCGTAAGGACTTTGCCTCTTGTCTAGTATTAAGACAGTTCCGATATAATCAAATGTTCATAGGAAGGCACTTTAAATTGATGGTAAACTAATTCATCTCTAACCAAGGATCTCCAGCTAGATTTCGTGCCGTCGGTTTCTATGTTCTTTGGGCTGACAATATCATGAGATTACAACCCCCCTCCTCCAAAGGACATAGTTGTATGTAAAAAATGTACCTACATTTGCATGAAGGTCTCTGTTATTAGCTGCAAAGTTAAGCTTATTGGTATTTAGAAAAGCATCTTACTACCTGTTCGGGTTATTCGCTAGTGGATTAGGAAATGTTTCAGCGTTTACGCTGTGGGAGAGAGAGAAAGAGTGCGAAAGCAAAAATTTAACATCCCTAGTGTAATCCAAGCTCTTGAATTAGAGGGATTCAATACAATAAAATAAAATTAATGGTATCAAAAATTTTAGATAAATATGAGTGCGTAGTGTAAATAACATTATGTTTTTGTTGTGAAATATAGCAGGGTACACAACCCGTCTCCAACGCACGCCACTCACTCCTAGAAATCAGGAAATATCACTGTCCTCTTTCAAAAATCAATTTATATTTAATATGATGAGGTCGAAGGCTAAGTTAAAAGGGACATTAAAATTATACATATCTAAACCTAGGGATAAAAGGCATAACTAGAATAGTACAAGTCTTAAAGAAAACTTTGCTTTTATTTCAGCCAACATCTTATTAAAGAACAGAGCACTTCTTTAAAGAATCTAAGAATGTTTTTTTTATCAATACAAAATCCGTAAAAGCTGAAGTGCAATAATAACAATCTATGTTGTTTTTTTTACAAGAAAATTTTCCATGAACATACGTGAATTAATTTTCAATGCATAGCATTATCAACATGACAACATATAATCTTAAATGAGATTTCTCCTCTATGACCTATTTTAGTGCTAGTCAAAATTTTAGATAACATCATTAAAGTTCCGTGGTTACCCGATCAATGACTAGCCTACGCATGATGTCTCCACAAATAAACAACAAAAACTTATTACGGAATCTTCCAAAAGTAGATGTTATACTAACTTCAAAATCCTGATAAATAAACTTAGATATCCATTCATTAAAGTTAAGGGTAATTCCTAACTTTACTATTATAATTTTCTGGCCTAAATATTATTAACACTCTGCCAACATTCTATAACTATGAAAAATAACTCCTAAGCCCAATACATAAAGTTAAATAGATAAGAATAGTTATCAACGTCATGCATTCTAACAACTGAATAGTTAGGACCTAATATTATAAATAACTTCCCCATATGGATACTAAGTCAACTAGCATTGAAACACAATTCTTAAGTTAAATAATTACATTAAAGTTGATACGCACAATTTAACTAACATTAGAAAAAATTTCAAACTAACATTAGAAAAAACTTCCTCACATTAATATTTTATTTAAAGTAAAGTCATATTTCCCTACAATCCATACGTAACCTAAGTGAAGTTAAACTCAATGTTCAGTAAAACGAACGAAGATTCATATAAGATATCAAAAACAATATTTACACGTAAAAAGAACGTAAAAAGATCAAAAGGGAATTTAGAAAGATTACAATATTTATTTATTTGTGCCGAAATAAAATTTCTCCTTACATTGTATTGGTATGTCCTTGAAGCCTACGCTTCGTCTTAGTGTCCGAGCCTAATCCAAGAGTGGTCTCTTTCTTGATGGACGGTCTTTTATATGGTGCGGCACTCATCGAACACTCGAGACGGGATTATACAAGGGTGGAGATCACTGAGTTCAAACACACGGAGAAGGGGAAGTGCGCGGTACTAGAAGCTTCGATAGTCTTCTGGCAAGGCCTCGGAGTTTCTATCCTTTTCTACATGTCCATGTTGATTATTGGGACGGGTGGTGGTGTATAGTGGAAAGATGCAGCACTAGACTCGGCGCTCTCAGATGTTTGGATGTTGTTATTGTGTGCGGATGTGTTGTTCTTTCCGCGCGCTGGTCCGGTTGGTGAGATTGGGTAAGTGATGTTTTGATTGACTAACCCAATTTAGGATACCTTGTAGCAATAATTGCTACCCTAGGATTTGAACATCGGACTTTTGTCGACGTTGCAGGGACTCGAACCCCCGCTACCTTCCACTAATTGAGGAACCATTCAAAGAATGCCCATAATTGCGCCGTGTTCTTGAAAGGACATAATATATCTCTCATTAAAAATTATGTTGTAACCCGGCTAAAAACAAGCCTGTGTTTGAAAAAGGCTAATTTATCTTTATCTCATAGCTTCGACATTTCACTAGATTATTGTTAAACTTTAAAATGCAAGGTTTATGATGTAAGAATTTTAATTTTGTAAATTTATATTTTATTTAGCTATAATTTATTCTTAGGTGAATATTTATTTTGTTTCATACTACTTTTAATTAATTCTAGTTAATTGCATTTTGTCGAAGGAAGCACCCATAATGGCCGCACTATGCTTGGAGGAAAGAAATGGACTCCAGCAGTGAAGGAAGGGGGGAGAGAAAAGAAGAAGCGAGGTTTTGTTTTGTTTGGGAGTTTTGATTTTTTTCGGGGATTGTTGCCAAAAAGTATAGAAAGGAAAAAACGACAAGACGGGGTTAGTGAAAGCAAAAGAAAAAGAAAGAATTTTATTGAAGAAAAGTTAGTAGGAATACCTTTACAACCCTAGCATTACCAACCAAAGGATTGATGGGACGTAATATAGCAGCAGTCCACGGCTAGTACATGTGAGTTATTCAGATACAGTAACTGTATCCTAAACAGAAGCTACCACCAGACTAAATAACAATCTGTTCATAAGAAAAATTTACTCAAGAACGTAACTTTACGGTTTTGGGCCAGTATAATAACTTCGATAAATGTAATAACTTTATTAAATACTTAATGACAGTGACAAGGGCTGACTGCAAATAAGCAGGTAGGCCGAGGGAGGGGTGGCGGGTGGGAACGTTGCCCTTACTATTGAAACGGGAAGGGTCTCCCTCTTCTAGTGTTCATCAAAACAGAAAGGTTGGTAGCAGATTCCAGCAGCTAGCCAAGTAATGTGAGCTCTGGCCTTGGAGAGGTGACTAGGATGATACTGTATATTTTACGTGAATGTGGAATAAAGTAATATCACACTGCTGACATGCGGTGCGTGTAATAGTTTCATATAAAAGTAATGTCAGTTGAAATAGAGTTTATTATTGAGTTGTTGTAATCTAGCACTTTGTATTTATTTCGTGTGTTTCGTAATGGATGTGCTCTCAGAAAAATTACATAGTTTTATTATTATTATTTATGTATTTTTGTGCTTGTGTACTATCTGATAGTGCAGCTGAGTATTACTCTTCCCTATTATAAGCTACTTGTGTTGGTATTTATTTATTCATTTAGTGCTATGCTTAGTTCAAATTTAGCGGGGATATGGATGAGTAATTTGAATACTGGCTCTTTACTTTCGAGCTCTTGGCCTCAGCTCACGAGTGTAAGGAGGAGTCAAATTCTCTGTTTTTGGGACCATCCCTTACTGGGTCAGCGTAAAGAGTCTACCGCTATCTCACAAATACAATCAGAAAATATTTTGATAAAGTGTGTTCCGAGTTGAAGATTTTTTAAAAAAACCCATTACTTACAGAGATTAATGAATTGGCGTTAGTTTCACGTTGACAAAAAACAAATGAGAGCTTAACTACATTCTTAATTGACCTACAGCGTTTAGCAGCGGAAGCTTACCCTCAGTTTAATCTAGAATCTCGGGATGAGCTAGTCCGTGACAGGCTTATTCAGTGTATAGAAGACATTGACATTCGCGTAGCATTGAACCGGGGTCCCGTCAAAACTGTGATATATCTTGTAAGTCGTGGTTAAATGCTGGAAGCAATGTCAGAAATTGAGCATACTATGCCAGCTGAACGTGTGGTTGCCACCACTATCCCGGCAGCAGATACGAGTATAACAGCTTTTTTTATTGCAGCAGTCAATTCAAGAGGCAGTGGTGAGAGCACTTCGTATGGTTTTAGAAGAAGATAGAATACCTCATTCTACGTCTATAGTGAGTCACCAAGAGCAGCTTGATCCTGCGCGTCAAGTATTTAAATGCAGTTGCTCAAAAAATACCGCGGTCACCGAGAGGACGAGTGTCGAGAAAAGATACGTGATATTCGGGATGGAGCTACACGGGATCAATCAGGACCACGTTGCTTTCGGTGTGGAGAAAGAGGACATGTACGGCGGGAATGTGTGGCAACATTTTTGGGGAGCTCACAGTCACCAATTTATATTAATTTCGCCTATCTATATCGGCCTCCCACCAGGCACTAGACATTTATACCATAAATAATCCAGTTGTGATCTACTCATCTGGAGCTATTGGCTATATTAAACTGAATTTCCTCATTGATTCTGCAGCTACAGAATGCATATTACGAGAAGGCCTGTGGGAACTCATTAATATTCTAAAGTATCAACTTATTTCATCAAATAACTCAATACGTGATGTAAGTAGATGTCAGATATTAGTTTTAGGCCAGGTAGCCCTACACTTCATACTCGGTAATACTACTTACACAAAAACATTATTTGTAATGAAAGATATTTCCCAGGCTGCTCTTTTAGGTTTGTCATTCATATTGGCACATAAGTGTGATATAATTAATTACTTTTCAGGACATCCTAAATATCGTTAGATTTAAAGTTCCATACCATTATGTTATATATTCAAACTACAAGAAATCCATCTTTCAAACACACGAGTCACATGTTAATCTTGTGAAAACTGTCACCGTCTCTGCCAAATGTGAACTGTTTATACCACACGGCTTCAGAATTTGAAGAGTTGGGAGTTGGAAGGTTGCTTGGAACCCAACCTGCAATTAGCAGCCAAACACGGCATATTCTCTGCCTATTTTTGGTCACAGCTCGCAAAAATATGGTACCTTTCCGACTTCCAAATACATCACAAGACCCTATTGTGTTGTCTAAGGGACATCAGTGAGCCACTTCCGCCTCCTACCTGATTAAGATAAATGGTCTTCTGTGTACTTCTCTATCACTTCACAAACCAAACATCGTCAAGGAGCTGTATTGTTTGACTTACCCAAGCTAAGTGCTATGAGAATACGCGTGTGGAAACAATAGCTCTATTAATATTGTCGCAAATATTGTAGCACAAGAAGATTTTGAGTGTGTTAGTACAAACCACATATCATAAAACATACATGGGTGAGTCTAGACCAGTAAATCAACATCCACGTTGCATTGTGTACAAATACCGGGTATACATTCTTAAGGACACAAGTGATATGGAGGATTAACGTAAGGTGAGTCATTCTACTTCACCATGGACCACCTATAGTCCTTACAGGAAAGAAAGATGGGGGCTTACGCTTATGTTGTTACTACAGAAAGCTTGATGAACTGACTGGTAAAGATGTCTATTCATTGCCACGTATGGATGACATACTTGAGGATTTGTCGAGGGCAACTTTATTGTCATCGCTTGACATGACAGCCGCTTATCATCAAGTCGAGATAACATCAGAAGATCGTCCCAAAACAGCGTTCGTGATAGCAGATGGCCTCTACGAATTTAATGTAATGAACTATGGCCTATATAATACGCCGGCTACCTTCTCATGAATTTGGTGTTAACCGGTATCAAATGGAAAACCTGCATGGTGTGCCTAGATGATGTGGTAATATGGAGTCGGGATGATACACAACATGTGGAACGTTTGCATCAAGATTTTACACGAATACGCGATACTGGTCTAAAAATCAAACCTCCTAAATGTCAAATTATGCGTGACCATATTACTTTCCTGGGGCACAGCATATCAGCGCAAGGTATCGCTACATCAGAATATAAAGTAAATAAGGTTCAATCTTAGCCCATTCCCATGACTGTGGAAGAAATTAACTCTTTTCTGCAAACAGCCGGATACTATCGCCGATACATCCGAAACTTTGCTATGATTGTTGACCTATGTAACGACTCACTCATAAAGGAGTATCATTTGTATTTGATACAGTTTGTGAAACATCCCTTGAGGAGTTTAAAAGAAGATTAGTGACCAATCCCATTTTAGGGTTTTCCCATCCGAAGTGCGAATGGCTGGTGAATGGTGATGCAAGCGCAGTTGGAATTGGGGCAGTACTTAGTCAGCGGGCTATTCTGACCGGACGTGAACTAGTTAACGACGTTGCGTTGGGACACTCTGGTGAGCTGTGTAACCACTCACCACTATAAAGTTAATTTGATTACTAGCCCCACGTTGTACACCATTTTTGTACCTAGTCAACCACTAGTCATCAGTTTCACCATCTCAGAGTCTTCTTACGGTGTCATCCACGGCAGTCAGTTGTTTCGGTAGAGCATCTCGGGGTTATATAGATAATGGTGCGGGTAGAGGGACACAGCCGATTAAAGAGATACTATTTAGCGACTTTGGATTTGAAGTTTTATTTTAACAAATAAATTACATTTTGTCACCACGGATGCTTAAATTAGAAAACCTAATTAGTTACAGCATTGATAAGAATAATTATTTAGCCACCTGGTCTACCTCTACTTTCTCCCATCTCGAGACTATCTCTACCCGTTATGATAAGTGAATAGTCAGTACTGGTCTTTACTCTTTGCGTGTTAACCGGCCAGTGCCGCGTCTGACGCTTTCCTTCCACATAAGGTCAAAAACAGACGCTCAACCAGAGGCACTGATTGGCCAGGAGTCCGCGCCAAAACCTCTCCCTCCCCTGAAATATCACACGTGCAAGCAACAGGTGCATCTCCCAGCTTCCGGGTTCAGCTATTAATACATTGCACGATGCTTAAAATGAAAAGTAAAAGTAATAAATTTGGATGACTCTAATATTAAAACAAAGACTTTAAATAATGAAAAACTATTAGATTAAAAGTTTAAAGGCCTGAAAATGAAGTTAATGAATAGAAATTTAAAACATATATTGCTTACAACTTTGGTTATGATTTACATAACTTATAATTACCATAAAAACCCACACTTTCTTATAATTAACCATTTGATAGTAATAAAGAGAATTAAATTAGGCCTAGATGAATGGAAAAGAACAATGTAGTTATCAGTTTATTACTCTCAATATCTTGAGTGTATTAATATGTAGACTAAAGGAAAAACTAATATAATTTTATAAATGAAATGGTTGAGAAATAAGGGCCTAAAACCCTGACCACTTTACATCAGGTCGGCTAGTTGGAGACACGACTTCATCGTCACGAAATCTGTTACTTATTTGCGAGACTGTCTACCTCCTCGTTAACTTCCCGACTTTAATGGCGTTCATTACTTTTGATTTTTATATAGTTGATTGTTTATTTAAGTTTTTATATTATCCAATTTAGTTAGGTAAAGGTTTATTTTAGTGTGTTCTAGCGTTTAGTAATTTTCAAGTGGGATTTTTATTTGTATTTGCATCATAGATTTTCAAAACAGTTGTTTTAAAGGGTTAGGTTAAGACTGAGAAATCATTTAAACAGCGTGTGAAGTTTTAAATTGTTTCTTGTGGTTGATGTATATTTTATATATTCCATAGTTTCTCATCTTAATAAATACCGTACGTCATAAATTAAGCCCAAGCTCAAATATTATTTGCCACATGTCCCCAGTGCCTTGCAAACCAAAAAGCAACATCAAATTAACATAGGTTTTTTTTGTTATGTATGTGAATACAAATAAAAATGTTTATCAATGTTTTAGTTGCTATCGCAATATATGTATTTTTACAGGTTTTTTGATATGATGTTGAAACACTGAATTTCATCTTATAAATAAAAGTGGGTAACTTAGTATAGGTAATTATTTAATTGTACAGTAGGCTTAGCTACTAGTTTCATCTTAATTTGAAATTTTTCTACAGATTTAGCTCGCATACTAGTCACTTTACACATATTGCAAAATTAATTATAAATCGTACCATTTTCAAACTTTTGATTAATAAATGTTTATTTATACCAACGTAAAAACCATTCTAGGCCTAAAAGGTTTTATAGCTTTGTTGGAAGGTTATTTGAATCGTAAAGTTTTTAAATACCACTGCATTATCCATAGAGAAGAACTTTGTGCTAAATACATGAAATTCTCTTGTGTATTCGATCCCGTGGTACGATGTGCAACAAGATATAAGCTAGGACACTCAACAGAGGGAAATTCCGTGAACTCCTTAAATAGGTATCGGAAGAAAAATACTATGGTGAGTTTATGCTTCATTGTAGTGTCCATTGGTTGTCGCAACGAAAGGCTCTTGAGAGATTTTTTTGAATTCAAAGGGTTATGTTCTGAAGTTTTCTGGAAGAAAATGAGGAACTACCTGATGAGTGTAAGATTTTCAAGAATTAAGTCTGGCTATGGGATTTATCTTTTCTGACGGACGTCATGGGTCACCTTAACAAATTTAATCAGCTTTTTCAAGGTAAAGATAACATTTTTACAATCCTTTTTAGATTCATTCGGGCTTTTAAAGCAAAGCTCACTCTGCTGGGTCATAGTTTTTCTCAGAATGAGCTCTCCCAATTACCTCGAATTAAAACACTTTCCAACACTGAATGTAGTGGGCTTTCAGGCTTTGATAAATACAAACAGGTTATTTCCGATTTAAAATACTCTTTTGAAACTACACTTTCAGATTTTCAGGATGAAAAGAAAAATGTTTAAATTTTCACGAACCCTATTTTGATTTATATGGAGGAAATGGTTCCCTACCCTTTTGACGTACAAATTAAAATTCTTGATATTCAGAACAACGCTGACATTCACAGCAAATACAAGGAAGTACTTGGGAATCCATCCAGGCAATAATTTTCCATTTTCTGGAAATGCCTTCTCTCATGTCACTGTCCTACATTGCCTTGAGATATTGTCACAGGTTTTGTTCTACGTACATATGTAAGCTAACATTTTCACTTATGAACTAGGTCAAAAATAAGTACCGTTCAGTTCTCAATTATAAGCATATAAACCTGATTCTTCTTGCTTCTTCCAAAACAATTCCGAGTATTAATGAACTCACTAACGTTAAAGTGATCCAGAAAATTATTGTTCTTTCTATTAGAATTTAGTTGTATTATCAATGCTGTTTTTATTAACCATCGTTCTTAGTATAAAATCATAGTGTGTGAGCAGTGTACGGTAACTATAGATTATTTTTGGAATGAATATTCTTGAACCATGTACTTTTTCATTATAAGTTAAATATTTTATATAGGGTTTTTCATTACTTTTTTCCTAATATCTTATTTGAGAAACACAGATATAACCCAAAACTCATAATATAATAAGTATTACATTATCAATTTTTAAATGGTCCTTATTTATTTTTGGATATATTTTTCTAAAGATGTAAAGTTAGGTTAGAGGTTTTGGGGTGGAGTGACATGCCAATGAGTCTTAGCGCAAATAGTAGCACGACAGAGTTAAGAGTCTAAAGCGATTGCAGCTCTTGACCACGAGATGGAATGTTTTCTATGTCGAGTCATAAATAGTGAATCTCTTACTGTCAGGGAGTAAGAGAAGGATTTATTCGTGAACCAGTAAGTTTTTATTTAATTCAATCAAAAAATTATCCTATGTATAGTTTTTTTAGGAGAAAGGTTTGGACAGCATTTTAAGATTTAGGTAATATGTTAATAAACTAAACAGAAAAAACAATGTCAAATTTGATAAATGGTCATTTGTCATGTATTAAGAAATAAATCAAAATAAAATTAGTTCAGGTTATATTTACTATCATTTTTGTTTAAGGTGCACGATATCGAGTTTGCCCCCAGCTTGGAGTATGTTTTCAACCAAACACTGCCAGTGTTACAAGAAGCAGTTAAAGAGGGCAAAGTGAGGTATCTAGGTGTTACAGCCTACCCCGTGTCAATCCTCCAACGAGCAGTGGAGAGCAGTCCAATTAAGTTAAATGTAGTCCTCAGCTACTGTCGGAATACACTCATCGATGACTCTTTATTAGAAATTCTTCCCCTCCTGCAGGTAAGAATCTGTTGCTATAATCTTAGAATTATTATTGAAATAACTATACGGTATATTTAGACTAATTTCAGCTCAAGCGTAACCGATTTGGAAGGTTGTACTGGTAAATCTACCTAAGAACAGCCCGCATGCCATATTTATCTGTTTATAGTTTTAAACCTCCATTATGGTTTGATGAGTACGTGTCCCTCACTTTTGGTGGTGCGGTGATTTTGTGTCTAGGTTTCATTTAGTGATCACGTTCTGAGGTTAGGTTTGGTTTGGTTTTGTTGCATTTATGGGAGAGTTTATTATTGCCGATATACTCCTTTTTTCTCAAAGCATCGACTAAATTGTTAGATTGATTCAGCTCCAGTGAAAACAATATATCTGCTAGTTTCATTTCAAATTTTTACTAAGCTGATGTAATGCGTAACATAATGAGCGTTGACTTTAAATCTTAGTTTCTGAATGGAATGTTTAAAAAAATATAATAATGAAATCAGTATTGTGATACTAGATGACAGCTGTAAATGAGATCAACAAGAGCTATCTGTTGAATTCACCATCGGCCATAAAAAAAACCTAAAATACTGCGTTTACGCTGTCATGACCCCTAATAACATGAATTGGTATTCCTAAAATAATAATGTAACCCTTTATGGATGCAACCGACATGAAGACATACAGTGTTACAAAGCATACAGAAAATTATTTGTCTATTAATTAAAGCATATTAATCAACCACAATTAGTAGAATGAAAAGGCTGGGTCTGGCTCACTTTTTAAGGGAACAAGCTCCACCCCTAGGAAAATATCAGTTAAGTCCTTATTTCCCCCGACAACCCAACCTCATTCCCCTCCTATCCTCGCAAACCTTATACCAATGAACGTTAAGTAACTCCCCCCCCCCTTTTAATACTTTCAGCTAACGAACCTCTACCAAATTTATGACTACATCTAAGATGGCAAAGCCCCACCCCCTCTTTATCCTCAAAAACCCCATCCTAAATCCAATGAACATCTAGCCCCTTTCTCCAAGATGGTGAATCCCAGCTCTCCTCCTATACCTTTCAACCAATGAACGTCTAGCCCCATGCCTCTACGTCTCCGTTGTCAACCCTCATATTTATGGGGGAGGGGAAATTATTAAAATGCATCTATTAAGTCCAGTGATGTCCTTGAAGAAGTAGTAAATAAAAAAAAGATAAAAGAATAATGGACTAGCTCAGGTTCAAAAACCAACATCTACATTTAGCAACAACAAAATAATTATCTCCAGGTAGAAAAAATAATAATTAAAGTCGAACACGATGCACCCTACATGACAGGAATGAAGGGGTGGGGTGCAATTAAACATAACTTAGTAACACAAAAAGCATACAATTTATTTTCAAAGGACGTAATACATCAGAGTAGCAGAGATCACTGTTTATTACTGGAAAATGGCCGTCTATTTGCTAAGGCGTAAAGTAGCCAAGCTACAGTGAAATACACATTATAATTACTTTCAATAACTATAAACACTCGTTCAGCATTTAGAGTGCTCGGATAATGTAGTGAACACTCTGCCCAATACTGCCTCGGGCCGCCGTCCACATCTGTATTACCAGAACAAAACATTAGCGTAAGCAAGCCATTCGCTTGAAGTGCAAAGCAATATAAATTATCTAAACTGATTAAGGGAGGTGTACATTACAGAACGTCTATAAATCCGTGACAAGGGGACAAGTATCTCGTCTAAAGGGACCAAAATTAGAACAGAAATGAGGAAGTCAAGACGGTGAAGTACTAACTTGGAGCACTCAGAAGGAGAGACCATATCTATACTACGGAACAACAGTTAACTAGATAAAAGGGCCGAACGGTCAGCCTAATTAGGCCAATAGTAAAGTCGGTCACACCCAAGGTAGGCGGGTAGGCGCTCACATACACAATAGTCACAACCATACGTATAGTCGCCCATACGCCTCAGCGTTACTACAAATATATCACTAACTGGTACTCAATGTAGTTCCTACATACTAGGGCAACTAAATAACCCATCTAGTGGCTACCAGATATAGTGACACATAAATATAAATATATACGCGGAATCTACTAAAATCTCACAAAATACAGAGGTTAGTCCCATAACTCTAAGCACTTTTAGTACTCAATGTGAACTCGCCCACAGTTTGCATATCCCTGAATCCCTGCTCTGAAAGGGCTGTCAATAGGTTCATAGTGAGAGTGCGTTACTAGAACGTTCACATGCACCAATAAATAGATTGTCAAACTGAGGTAGGGCTAGGGAGCCTAGCTTGTGACTAACCTTCTTCCCCTGTTAGACCTAGTAACAACACCTTTGAGTCTCCTATATCAGGCGGCAAGCTGTGAAGGCAGAGTGGAGTCCGGTAAGCAGGTCCTTAAACTCTTCGCGAGTGCAGTCCAGCTGGCTCTGTCGGGCTCTGGTACGGGACAGTGAGTGAGCGAGCCGGGTTGTACCACAATGGTACAAGACGCGGTGTCGACTAGTAGCGTGGCTGGTACGAATGATGCATGGATGACAGAGTAGAACCCACACCATATCAGATGAAGTCGTCCGCAAAGG